>JABUQX010015915.1:0-32885 GCA_015478945.1 Trachelipus rathkii | reverse complement strand
GTACAAGCGATTGTCGGAATTCGCTCGTCGATTGTTAGGAAAAATGAAATAATAAATATTTTTTTAAAACCGGTTTTATTTAATTCTTTTTTTTACGTAGCTTCCAAAAAATACGTACAGTGGAAAGTAAATATATTTTTTGGGTGAAATGTTGTTGTAGGATTTAACGGACACGCGCTACTGCGAAATAAAAGAAATTCTTCGAATACGGCCGTATCGATCCATCGCAGCCTCGGACAAATGAGTTTAGTATCACCCAGAACTGTTTATGTATATAAATAAATTCACGAGTAGCGCGATCGCGAAATTAGTAGAAAGTATATATAAAGTGACGCCAAATGTTCTTCCCAAATGTTCTTCGGTATCGTTCCATTTTTCTTCTGGGGATGATAGTATTATAAAACGTTAAAACTTTTTAAAAAAAATTATTGAACTGGTGGATTTGGTGAATTATACGTTGGAGTGGGAAATCTTTTTAAAAACGCTACCTGTATTCGCTCATCTTTGGCTCATTGACTCTTCTCTTTTAAATTTATTTTCTTTATTCGAGAACGGAGAGGCTGATGATTTAACAACCAAAAATTTCTATTATCGCTAAATCTCAATCGATTTGTCTTTTCCTCGACGACTCGGTCCGCACGTGTTCGGTCGCTAAGAAATTTGGAGAAAAATTCTTCTTTCATTTACGAGGTCTTCTAAGTTTTCTTCATCCGGCGAAAGTAGTAGTATTATGTCAATCAATTTCTTCTTTAATTCTTGTTCTTCAGAATAACGGTTCTTCTTCCTCCTTAGTCTAGAGGCTCCCACGATGGATCAAAATACCAACAAGAACGACGACCTTTCCGCCCCAGCCAACATTCTTACTGCCACAGCGACCGTCACTGGCAATGGCACCGCGACCGCCTCTGTGAACTCATACCCTAAACTCATTCCCGTTGATCTCGATCCTTATACCACCCCTTCCACAGTCGGAGGAACTGGAAATGCCTCCGAAGATGGTTCACAGTCGGCCGCAAAAGGAAAACTTGTAAAGGAAAAAAGTAGCGAATCAACGCCCGGAAAAAGAAAAAAGGCGTCGCCAGCAGCCAATTCTTCGAAGAAATCTCTCAAAAAAACAAAGAAAACTTCGTCGACAAAAACTAAAAAAGTCCATCGTGCAAATGACGAGAACAGCGCCCATGGGAGGGGGAGGAGGAGGACGACGAGCAGCAGCAACAGCAGTGAGGAAGAAGACACAAACGTCGAGACCGACAAGAGTAAGAAAAAAAGTAAAAATACAGATTATAAAAAATCTAAAAGAGAACGCAAATCAAAAAAAGGGAATAATGCGGAATCATCGACCAATGACCAAAAAATTGAAGAAAGCAAATTTGATTCTTGCAAAGATAAAAAGAGCGTAGGCTCTCCATCGACAAATCGCTCACCGTCGCCTACACCTGGACTATCTTCGAAAGACGAGTCAAGCCACCCTTCCGTGTCCGAGACGACTGAGAAACATAAACAGTTAAAAGAAATGGAATACCGTCCCGCTCGAGAGGCCGCCAGTGGAAATAACGAGGAGAGTAAAAAGCGCTCTTCGAGAAGTAATTCTTTATCGAGCCAAATAGACAAAAATTCCAGACGCTCATATTCAATTTCGGTCGAAAGGCAACTATCGCCATCCGGATGTAGCGCCAATGATTACAGCGAACCCTTCGACAACGTGTCGTCTTTCAAGAACCGGCGCTTGGTCGAAAGCTCTTCCGAGAAGTGCCCCAATCGTACTTTCTACGAGAATGTTAACAGTAGCAGCGGGAGCAGGAGCCGCAGCAGCAGCAGCAGAGCTTCGCCTTACGCGATTCATACATTATTCAAAAAGTCATCACGCGCGAAGAGTAGTGGCGAAAATCGCAGCGGGGACAGGAGCCGCAGAAGAAGCAGCAGAAGCGATCGTTACAGGGATAGAAGATCACCCTGCGTGATCACTCCGGTGATCGGAAACCGCCCCGAATATCATCGCGAAAATAGTAATAATGGATATTGGAGAACTGAATTTATAGAAAAATCAACCGACGCTAGCTCTCGGTGGAGGGAGGTTGGCGATGACGGCTGCGTCAGAGGATCCGACCGAAACCTCGACGAATATTCGGGTTATAGCACGTCGAAGAGTGACGTGGCTAAATCGATCTTACACCAAGATTCCCGTCAAAGAAGTTCGCCTTATGGCGGAGCAAAGTTAAACGAAGTAGCGGACACGCGTCTAAGAAAATCACACGAGGCTATTTCAAAACTGTAAAAAGAATAGATAATTTTATTTATTTGTATGTATATATATATATATATATATATATATATATATATATATATATATATATATATATATATATATTTGAATAATTTACGAATTTATATTTATTTTATCTTTAATTTCGATTCATATTTTATGACGTTTATATAATAAATTTCCAGATACTCGATTTGCATTTTATTAAACTATTTCCTTTTTTAACCAACCCTGTTCCCGTTTTTGGTTGTTGATATACCAGTTTTGGCATTATTTTATATCTATTGTAAAACTGAAATAATAAACAATTTGTTTAAAACAACTTTATTAATCTATTGATTCAGAGACGTTTCTTCGAGAACTAATATAAGGCGAAGGTCTTAGTACAAAAATTTGAAAATCTAAAAAAAGAAAATTAAAAGTTTTTTCAATCATATTAAAAAAACTATCACATAAAATGCACAAAGAATTTGATATTCAATTTGATTTAAATTGTTTTAGTAACGCTATTAATTTGTCTGAATTCATTTTTCTAAATGGATTTTTGCTAGGAATTTTTTGACGAAATGTGGTTATATCAAATTTTGTTCTATTCTTCTTCAAAACTTTCTTATGGTGAAAATATATTCTTCTCAAAACCTCGGTATTATCTATACCACAGTGCAAAAATTCTTGATAATCGTTAACAGATAGGTCATTTTCATCTGCTGTTTGATCTTCATTTTCGTCAAAGGCTTCTTCGTCAATTTCTGGTTGTACGTGAACTGGTCCTTCTTCTTCTTCTTCTTCTTCTTCTTCTATTTCTCTTTGTTTGACATTATCGTTTATATTCTTTTTAAGCTTCTGTTCTGCTTCTTCTTCTACGTCTAATGAAATTTGTTGGAGGCCTTCTTCTTCTACTTCTTCTTCTTCTTGTTCTTCGCTTTCTTGTTCTCGCTTTCCCAGGAGTTCAACCATTATTTCCATATCTTTATCGAGTTTTTTTGCTATTTTGTGAACCTTTCCCATATGTCTTCTTGTATTTTCTAAAACGCCCAAGCGCGTGTAAATAGTGTATGTGGATAGGGTTCTTCTCGATCTCATCTCCGATCGTCCTGGGCGGAACTTGCCTACCTGTTTTGAATCCGTCTGTTTATGGTAATTGTTATAATCTTTTTTTTGAATCTTAATCATTGTTCGGAGTTTATTTGCTCTTTCCTTGAAATCACTTATAAGTTGACTTAGTATTCCCTCCATCTCTTCTTCTACCTCTGCTAGTTTTAGTTCAAGCTCCTCTTCTCCAAAATAGTGTTTATCATGAGGAGGTGGGAGGATGTTCTTTAGATTTGCAATAGCTGAGGAATCTCCTTTTTTCCTGGCAAAGCAACGTTTCTCTCTATTCGTCAGGGCAGCTAATTTGTTTTTATCACACCGATATACGTGAGAACCTCTAGAATCCAAGCCGGTGCATTTAGGTAGAATTTCCTGATATGATATTGATGATGACGATTCATCAATGCCTGCTGATGCTGATGCAGATGCTGATGCAGATGCTGATGCTGTTGGTCGTGGCGGTCGTGGTGATTTTTCTTCGTGCGCTGCCAGCTCGGTAATTGACGGCTGATACTCCGAGCAAGAATCATCGATAGCTAATAAAAGAAATAAACAACGAAACTTAATTTTTTTTTTACAAATGTACATCCAAATTAAGTAAATGAAGTAAATAAAAGCATTAAAAATATTAAACGCGTATTAATTTAGTGAAATTAGGTTAAAATAGAACAAAAAACTTATATTAAAGTTTTAGTACTTACGATCATTAAATCTGATACTTGAATTTTTCCTTGCTCTCTCAAATATTTCCTCTTCGCTATCGGAAATATGATAATATATTTCTTCCAATCTTCTGCGCCTAGCACCTGGATTAAAGATGAAGGAATATAACATTTAGATTATTATAAGATTAAAAAAGAAGATTAAAAAAACAAAAAATAAAATATATTTTCCTACGTTGTTCAGGAGTTTTACGAACTTCCGCTGCTGCTATCAAGGCCGACTTCACTTTTTCAGTTAAATAAGCAGAATTAGCCAAAAGGCCCTCCTCTCTGGGAATTTGCACAGCACCTAAAATAAAAACAACAACATTGATAGTATATAGTTAGATAGATAACAGTATATATAGATATAGATAATAGTTTATTTCTTACTTTGCATCAGTAGTGCTGGATCTGAATATTCTAAAGCGATATCCCTTAAAATTTCAGCATCTCTTGGTGGAGTTGGTGATCGTCGTGGTGATGGGGTTCTCATACCTGTTTGAATATAAATTTATTAAGTATCGGAAGGATGTTAGATGAATATTTAATTCTTCTTACTTACCAGAGTCAGAAGAATGAAAAGTTTTTTCACGGTATCTTCCTACATTCGCCTTATTCGCAGCTGACGTCAATGCATCGGGGGTATAGGAGAGGTAGCTGAAACTTCTTTTTTCCCTCATCTGTTTTCGGGAAGGGACCATGAATGAGGAATAACACTGGAAAACTGGTGATGGTGTTTCGTCAGCGTATGCCTTGCCGCTGCTGCTTCTGATGCTTTTATCACGTTTTCTTTTCTGGCTGCCCTTAACTGTTAGAACAAAATTTGTTAAATATTAAAATAATAAGGATTGTATAATGTAATAATTAAAAATTGAATAAAATATTAAAACTTTAACGAAAGATGAATATCCTCCTATTACTTACTAGATCCAGAATGTCTTTTGTCTTGTTTTTTTTCTTGTGGTGGTGATGCGGCTCCTGATGCTGTTTTTTCAGCTTCTTCAAAATCTTTTGAAGAAAGCATTCTCGAATCCAGTACTGTCAGCCTTTCACAGATAAGACTTTTCCTTGCGAGGGTGATTTACACAAGAATCTCGGCAGAGCGACTTCACTCTCACAGCATTACCATATACTCGCAACTGTGTCTTTATAACGAGTCTCTAGACACCACTGCCTCATCGTGTGCGATGCGGCGCGGTTTATATATATATGATAGGTTTTTAAAGAAGCAAATATAAATATATTTTTTTTTATCAATTCTATTTATGTTTTAATTTTAGTTTCTTTTTATTATATAAATCTGGTTAGTCATATAAACCCCCCTTATTTAAAAAACGGGATTTTGTGGACTAAAATAGAGAAAAGCGAATATCTTAAATGACACATCAAGATCGAATGTTGTTTTTCGACGAGCCATTCAACCTCTGTGACTTTATCGGGGTGACAAGACTTCAAATACCATTTTCTTAAGCTCGAACTATCGTTAAACGATTATGACGTCTATAGTGACGCCGCTTAGGGAACTGGTATAATGTCGAAGGAAATCTAAGTGCAAATTCTGAAAAATAATTTCGACTTTAAATTTTTTTCTGAAATAGCTTCTTTAACCTTATTTGTATCTTACACATTTAAGACCTTCGACTATATTCTTAGACCTTCGACTATATATTTGCCAGTTCCCTCGAACGTCACATATTCGGGTTGAAGCGATTAGTTCTATACCTAAAAGGTGTCACCATCACTTGTAGTCGTTTTGAGTTCACCTTTCGAACGTCTCATTATAACTATATGATCCTACGGAAATCGGAAAACGGCCTGGAACAGTTCAAATGCTATTTTAAGGTCGAACTATTCGTCAAACCGATTAGACGTTATATAGTGACGCCGGGTAGGCGAGCTTGTGTAATTCGAAGGTCAAGTGCAAATCCGAAAAATAATTTGACTAAAATAATTTGTAATTATTCTTTTTGGAGATTTATTTTTTAGCACTTAGACCTATGGACTATATACTTGATATTTTTATTTTTAAGCACTTAGACCTTCGACTTCTTATAGGGACACGTGAAACGTCACTAACTGGATTATACTGAGACTTCGACTCTAGCACTTAGACCTCGATTTATACTTAAACCTTCGACTATAGCACTAGACCTACGACATTATACTACTAGAATCTTTGATTGCCTTAGACTTCGACTTATACTTAGACCATCGACTTAGCACTTAGACCTCGACTTATTACTTAGCCTTCCGACTTAGCACTTGAGACCTTCGACTATATACTTAGACTTCTCTTATATCCATTCCCTTCGCAAACGTCACTATATCGGTTGAAGCGATAGTTTATACCTAACAAAGTGTTCGCGCGTAATTCACGTTCTAGTACGTTTTTGGGATTCCTTCGAAACGTACTTTAATTATAGTGTCGCTTAGGGAATCGAAAATCGGGACTGAACGCTTTCAAATACTATTTTCTTAAGCTCGAACTATCGTTAAAGCGATTATGGCGTCATATAGTGACGCCGCTTAGGGAACTGGTAAAAGTCGAAGGTCTAAGTGCAAATTCGGAAAAATAATTTCGACTCGTTAAAAAGCTCTCGAGACTTTTCAAAATTTTTTGAAGGCGACGAAAGTTCGAACCTCGATGTTACAACAAATAAAGGATCGGGACAAATGAAACGTCACTAAAGTTAGGACACCTCGTCTAAAATACGTTTGAACGAACTTAGAAACGAAAAATGTACTCTAATATATCTTCGTCGGGACAAAACGAAAGGTCTCTAAATAAATTTTAAACCTTGAAGCAAATATCTTGCGTTTTTTTCTTCTTTTTTGTTTGTTTGTTTTTTATATATAAATTTAACACTTTTGCTTTATCTTTACTCTTTCGCGCCTCGAAAAGTCGACTGGATTTATTGGCGATTCGTTTAGTCCCGACGAAGATATATTAGAATTTATTTAATTTTTTTTAATTTAGTCACCCTTAAATTCAGTTTTCTATGAGAAATAATTTTTTAGAGGTAACTAAACTAAATGATTTTAAAAAAAAAATTAAATAAATAATAGTCTATTAGATATTTTACTCTTTTCATGTTTATTCGTTTGTTTGTTTTTTATATATAAATTTAACATTTTCGCTTTATCGTTATTCATTCGCGCCTCGAAAAGTCGACTGGGTTTAGTGACGCCTCGTTCTGTCCAGACGAAGATTCGTCGTTGATCTTATTCCAAGAAGGGGGATGAATCTAACCTGTCGGGTGAAATGCAGACTCGAGTGCCCCAAACGCGTACTCCCTAAATTCGTTGAAGAGGCTCGCAATAAGTATTGGAATTACGAGAACGTCGCACTCAAGCGAAAATTCATCGCCTCTCTCATTGAGCCTGTTCGACCGAATAACAGAGATTTCGACGCTCCAGAACTACGATATCGTAAAAGACTCATTAAAAACGCATTTTACATCGCATGCGATAGCGAGCGAGTTCGCGTGTGTAAAGACTTTTTCAAGAAAACTCTCAGAATTACCGATAGACCCATCAGAACGGTGATTCAAAGGAAAGAAGACAATGGCGAGTTTAACGGGGAAGATTTTCGAGGAAAATGTATTAATCACCAGAGGTTAGATAGCCGTATCTTGGATGACATTCGAGAACATATTGAGTCTATCCCAAAATTAGAGGATCTTCGCGCGGGGATATCAACTCCCGCCAAAGGATCAGAGGCGGTGCCATATATACGTAAAGGCAAAACCGTAAAAGATTTGCATCGACACTATGTGCAGGAATACCGCGAAAAGAAATCATCGGATGGCGGGGAACGTCTCCTCGGTAGCTACAAAATGTACCTTAAAATATTCAAGAGAAGAACGTCATTGAACTGTTCGACGAAGTCTCTCAAAAACGAAAAGATAAATTCAACGAGAAAAGGTAAAAAGGTCCATTACACTAATAACAAGAGTAACCCCGATGGAAGCAGCAGCAGCAGCAGCAGCAGCAGCAGCAGCAGCGAGGAGCACACGAGCGTTGAGAGCAACAAAAATAAAAAGAGTATGAAAAAAATTAAAACTACAAATAAAAAAGAAGGGAAATCCAAAAAGAGGCGTGTTGTGGAATCATCGACCAATGAACAAAATGTTAAAAACAAATTTGATTTCAGCAAAGACAAAAAGAGTGGTGGAACTCCATCATCGAATTTTCCTTCGTCACGTACACTATCGGTTGAAAGGCAATCGTCTGGAAGTCTCGCTAATGAATACAGCGAGCATAAAGACAATATATCATCACCTTCGTCTTTAAAAATCCCTCGCTTGGTCGAAAGATCATCCGAGAACTCACCCAATCATATTTTTTACAAGAATATTAATAACGCAAGCAGCAGCAGCAGCAGCAGCAGCAGCAGCAGAAGCAGAATATATACACCATACGGGATTTCAACATTATTCAAAAAGCCTTCATCTGCGAAGAGTATTTGTGAAAATTGCAGTAGTGATCCTTACCGAGATATAAAATCGCCGTGTGCGATCTTCTATCTGGGTAAGGATAGCTGCTTCTGCAGCTACTGAAGCGATAGTGATGAGTCAACGGTAACTTGTTCTTCATTAAAATATATCAAGGTGTGGGATTTGCAGGTGCCAACGAGTCGCCATGCATCGATAGTTATATTTACGAATAAAAAAAGTATATAACAAAAATAATTTATTACGAACACTTATTATTTAAATTATTAATTTTTTTTATTGTGGCTCAGATATAAGAAATTAAAAAGCTTCATATATAAATTTTATTACTATTATTAATATATTAAGATGAATAAATAACATTAATCACACACTAATTTAATACGCTCGTATTATATTACCAATATTATTTTTTTAAGTAGAAGAGAACCCCTTTTCCTCTCACTACTGCACCACGCGAAAAATGTCTGCCTTTAAATCACTCCCGGCGCTTCTCTTCTAGAAGTGCTATGCACCAATACAGACTGACCAACTAGGAAATCAGGAGGTTGGGGGGGAGTTGTTGTCTAAAGATCATCAATAGCGATCGGGCTATAGGTTAAAGCGTTTCAGCACTCTATCGGTGATGTCCTTTTTCGTTTCCTTAAGAAGTTGAATAGCTAGTTGTCGCCTAGCGCATCTGTACCGATAGAGATTGTTGGGGAACGTCCAACCTGGTATGGGACATTTTAGGCTCAATAAGCTTTCGACTGTGTCGCAGAACATCCTCCTGTAACTGAAAATATCATCGACGGTTTCTTTCGATAAACCGTATTCTTCTCGTGCCATTTTCTCGAGGTCCTCTAATGTGAAATCGCCGACGTTTTCCTTATCTCTGCAAGTTCTCAACAAGCGGCCGTTGAAATGCGAGGTAACTTCGAGATTCTCCAAATGTTCATCGCAGAAACTCTTCAGCTCGTCTTTCGTTACAGCGTCCTTCCAACGATGATGATTGTTGAGGTAGTCCGCAGTGATCGTTTCGACAACGGGCTTTGATTTAGTTTTTAGTGTTTCCAAAAAGGCGTCCGTAGAGAGAGCCTGGTCGTCGATTGGCGTGAAGATGTGTATTAAAATATCCCCGTAGCTGTTCTTATAGTTCAACTTACAGAAGAACCGAAAAATCATTTCACGTTGTAATATTACGAAAATTCGAGCTCTCATATTCTCTGAAAACTGGTCGAGGTCATAATCAAGGAAAAATAGCGGTTTGTTTAAATTTTCTGAAAAACGCCTCTTGATTTTAAACGCATCGTATTTGCTGTAGTAGCTGCCACTCACCGCCAACTGGGGATCTGTCAATAGGAGATTTTTGTAGCTCTTGAAGATTTCCCAATCCATGTAAATGGAGGCTGTCGCCCGTATGCATTTCAATATGTACAGAGAAAAATCGAGCCGTGGTCTCTTGAGAATTTTGAACTTAATATATAGGAATATCAACGCCGCTAAGTGAGCGACTTTATCGAAGAGGTGAGGGTTTCTGAATATGCAAAAGCAAAACAGGTCGCCGAAAACGTCTGTCTGCAGGATGCGTTTTATGACGCCCACTAATTCCGGCGTGAATAGTGGAATAACGGCGTTAAATTTCGTTTGCGCGTCCAATTCCGAAAGCGTCGGGTTTCCCTTCCCGCCTTCTCCGAACACCATTTTATCCGCCTGAGTACTCAACACCGTTTGGCTCACTCTCCAGAAGAGATTTCTCCGGTCTTCCAATGTCGCGATTAGCTTCCAAGGATTCGATTGCGAGGTTTTGTTTATTTCGGCTAATATCGGATATCCAGTGACGGGAAAAAAGGTAAGGAAGGCGAATTTATCCCTACTTAAAAGTTCCCATAAGTATTCACTCATGAGGTTTTCTATCAAGGAATCATGCGTCACTAGGCACGAGTTTTTATCCAATTCTTCTTTCAGTAGGAAATTTTCTATTTCAGCTCTTTCGGATTGTACGACTTCCAAGACCCGTTTTACTTCGTCCGCGGTGAAATCATCTTGGCATCTTCTGATTTCGTCGTTTCTGTAGTTATAGGGTACGGTTTCCATGCGTTGCGATAGCCTTTTCAATTCTTTCTCGGTTGTCCACGCATCCAAATGATTAACCGAGGAAGGTAACAAGAATTTGGCCATCTTTATTTGCGTTGGAATTTCGATTATCGGTAATTCCCCGACTAACTCCGGTAGGGATTCTACAAACTCTTTGAGGAAAAAGGCTTGTCTCTTTAGGTCGTATCGAGCTAAGTCGAACTCCATCTGAGGTTTTTTCAAATCGATGTTCTCCGAGCAAAGAACTTTAAATCCTTCTTTCATTAGTGTCTTCATCACTTGAACGCAATGTTTTATTTTGCGTTTCTCTTTGTCTAGGGCCACTGGGTCACCCTTAATTTTTTCTAGATTGATTTCCGAGTGTAATTTCCATCGTAAACACATTTTTTTCAGCACGTCGATGCTTATAGTATTTTTAACGACGTATTTAAGGTCTAAATCGTAACGAATTCCGGATATGGTGAGCGTCATTTCCAGAAAACATTCGATCAATAATGGACTGGCTTCGTAAAAGATGTATTCCTCGGTCGTTGTAATCATTTCGCGAGATTCGTCCATAATAAAGTTTTTGCTTCGATGATCGTACAACGGAGGGCGGAGAAACACCTTCGGAGTCGCGATGATGTACTTATTGTAATCAGTGCCATCTAAAACGATCTCTTTGAAGCGACACGTTGCCTTGTCGAAAAATTTGGGATTTTCCAATTTCAAAATAGAATATTGTTTTCCATCTACGCTGACGTTGTAAACGTTTATCTTCAAAATGTGCATTTCGATCACCACACGTGAAATGTCTCTTCAAGAAGCCAAAATGGGCGTAAAGCGTTTTAAATATCTCAGGTCGCTCATCACTGAAAACGCGCAAAATGGATCACAGATGATCTCCGCCCGCTTCTGCAATTACCATGATATCCGAATCGTGGAGAAGTTCCTTATATACTTTTTTTTCGCCTACTAAGGGCAACACGTCACACTGCTGAGTCAGGGATTCCGCGATAAATAATTATTGTCAATATTCTATTAGTTTTATTTTGATTAATCAAATTAATTATTATTTCTATAAAATATTTGCTTTGCCGAATCCTAAAATATTTATTAGTCATCATTTAATGCAATATATATATATATATAATCAATATATATGTATATATATACTATATAAATATATATATATATATATACATACTATATATTACTAATATATATATAGTATATATATAACTACTATCACTATATATAGTACTATTATATAGTACATATTACGTCATTATCTATGATATCATTAATTACCTACTAAAGGATGTATAGACATATAATATATATCGTATTAGTACTATAGTGACGGGCGCATAATCTAATATATTAATAGTATAATAATATATATATAATATATATATATATGTAAAAACCAACTTTATAAGAAAAAATATTAAAATTGCGGATTATGCGCAACCGCTAAAATATTTAGATGATTTTTATACTGAAAGTTAGTCCCTACAATGAACGCATCAGAAAACAATATATTTTATTCTATTTCTCTTACCGATCGGTTATATGCTTTCTGGCTTCAATTGTCGATGATGGTCTTAGCGGCATTTATCAACTGCTCTATTTTGGAAGACGTTGGTGAATTACCTTCTCGATTGGCTTTATAGAGGAGGGGACTTCTTTTATCAACCACTTTTTCTTCTCCGGAATCACTTTTGTTTGAGCTTCTACTATCGCTTTCATTTCCTGATATACTTTCGTTCACGATATGCTTTACTGCGGAATAGATTTTTTGATTATCTTCGTCTTCGGACTCGCTTTCGCTAGGCCTGTTGCTGTTACTGCTACTGTCGCTGTCGCTGTCGCTTTCGCTATTGCTACTGCCACTGCCGCTGCCGCTGACACTACTACTATTACCACTGCTACTACCGTTGTTACTACTACTATTGGCGTCAGCCTCGTTATCGCTCGGATTTTCCTCCTCCTCTTCAGTCGACATGGTTTCCAAATTTATTTTTTTCATTGCCTTTCCTAATTCTCTTTCAGGACGACCATAATTATAATTTTGATCGTATTTATTTCTGCTTTCGGCTGAAATATTTGTTTCGTTTTTACTGGAAATTGCTAAGGTGTTCGCCAGAATGGAATATAGGTCGGATTTTGAAATTGTTTCCAAAGGTTCCGCAATATTATACATTCGCTCCCGCTCTTTTTCAAGCTGCTGCTCGTGCTCTTGCTGTTGTTGCTGCTGCTGTTGCTGCTGGTGATGGTGTTGGTACTGCTGGTGCTGGTGGTGGTGGTGCTGCTGCTGCTGCTGCTGCTGCTGCTGCTGCTGCTGCTGCTGTAGCTGCGGCTGCTGCTGCTGCTGCTGCTGCTGGTTCTGGTGCTGCGGGTGGTGCTGCTGCTGCTGCTGCTGCTGCTGCTGCTGCTGCTGCTGCTCCTTCTGCTGCTGAACTAGCTCGGATGTAACAACCTTTTGCAGCCCCTGCTCTTGAAACTGTTCGGCGTCATGAACCTTTTCTGGATTCTGCTGTCGTATTTGGATTTTGTCAGCCTTGTCCCGCTCCCGCTCCAGAGATATGGGCTCGGCAACATTTCCTCTTTCCACCTCCTTCCGTCTTTGGGGATTCTCATCATCATCATTTTCTCGCTCCTGACCGGGCTTTTTCGGATCGTCAGCCTTCTTTTTTTCTCGAAAAGGTGCAACGTTGTTAAAAAAAGGTAAACCGCTCGGACGATCGCCATTTTCATTTCCAACTCTACCTTCTCTTCCCTGGCTGGCCCACTTATGTAAACTAAGCAAACTGTTTACAGTGTCTTGAACACATTTATCTTGGCGAACTTTTTCTTCCCTAGCCCAATTTTGGTTAGATAAATCACTCTCTTCACCGTTGGTTGGATTGCTTTTGCTTTTGACCTTTTCGACTGTAGCGTGAGGAGTGCTGTTGCTGCTGCTAGTAGTGACATCGCGAAGACTTTGCGAATTACTTTCCTCGTTAGTTTTTTCATATACCTTCTCTTTCTCTTTTATGTTTAAAATTTTATTTGAGGAATTACCCTCTTTTTCGTCCTCGCTTAAATTTAAGTCGATCGAGCATACGTCCGTAAGCGGTATCTCCTTCCTCCGTTTCAAAGTGTCTCGTTTATTTTGGTTATTTGATAATTTTGAAGTGTCGTTGTTTGCAGATTCGATCAGGGAAAACCGGCAATATTTGATTGACTTATTTTTGCGGTGCTTCTGCTGCTGCTTTTCTCGCAGGGCGTTGTCATACTTTCGTTTTCTTTCGGAGGTAAGGGAGGCGCCCTTCGACCCCAGAATGCTTTCCGAAATTTTTATCAACTTCGAATGTTTTGCTTTAGAGGGGGGGCTCGAACTCGATTTTTTACGTTTATGATGTTTCTCATGATCCTCTTTCGGATCCGGTTGGTTTGCCCGCGGTCGATGCTCCTCTCGCTCTCGCTGTTTCTCGATTTTTAACAGCTGCTCCTCTTGTTCTCTCTTTCTCTTGTTCCCTTTACCATCGTCCTCGCTGCTTTTTTTTCTTTTATTGTTTTTGTTTTTAGTAGTAATAATTTTACAATCTAATTTTTTACCTTTTGAGCAAATGAAATCTAGGTTTTTTAAAATGCCTTTCATAGACTTATCAATTTTTTCGAAAGTGTCGTCCGTGCATTTTATAGTATCGTACATATGGGGCATGTAAGTTTCTTTTAAACATTTCTCTAGTTTTAGGTTAGCGAAGGTATACTTTATTTTTGGAATTTTTATTCGGTATCTACTGAAATTGAAAAGAGATTTTTGGGTACTGATGTTTTTATCATCTTTAAAAATGAAGTGTAAATCGATCTCGTTCTTTTTGTAATCGAAACTAACTCCCTTTGAAAAAGAAATAATGTACCTTAATACGTCGTTGTAGTTTGTGGTCGATGATTTGTTAATCGATAATGAAAAGGTCGCTGGGTTCCACGAGGCTTCATCCGATCCCTCATCGTAATAAATATCATCATCGCCATCGCCATCGTCATCCGTCGAGCGTAAATTCCTCTTTAAAATTTTGTGAGGTTTTAAACTGGTATGCAGATAAAACGCATCCATGCCCACTATGTGGGCGTTGCAGAGACGATCGGTGGACGTGAAATGAAAATATACTTTGTTCATTTTCATCATTTCGTGAATCGGGGAAATGTCGAAGGAGCTGTACCATAACCGAAACGGGTCTAAAAAATCGAATATTTCACCCCCCTCCGTGAATTTGTGAACGAGTCGATTTTCATCGAAAACCAAATGTTTTTCGATGTATTTCTGCGTTTCCTCTGAGTAAGTGATCATTTCGCCGCATTTTGCAGTAAGCCGAACAGAATATTCGTTTACGGGTGAAAATAACTCGTATCGGCATATAAATTGGTCCAGTTCATTTCTGAGAATTTCTTTTTCGAATAACATTTCTTTGACATTTTCCGATTCCTTCGAGCTACATTCGGGTTCTAAGAGGGGTGGGTGGAGGCGGATGTTCGATTCCAGTAAGTCGTCGATCGAAAAGGTTAAACTGAAGTGACCGTTGACCATTCTTTTAAGTTTTTTAACCTTAGATCCATTTTTGCGGGATTCGTCGGGTTCTCTTCGATTTATCAGCGAAAACAAGTATTCCCGGACGCCCTCCTGATGCTTGAAAACTCCCGTTTGTCTGATTTCTGATTTTTTAATGTCTTCAAATATCAAATCGCAATTTTCTTTAGTAAAAATAGTCGGCAAACCTAGATTAATTTTTTCGTTGAAAAATGATCCGTCGAACAAATCTTTTGATGGGTGATCATCGTCTGTGACGAGGCCTTCGTCGTTTATTTCTTCATTCTTCGGTTCCAATTCATACGCGGTCGCTGATAATATTATCGAAGAGCTGAAAATATTTTCGGTTATTTTTAATTTCGTGGCCCCTATTTTAATATCGTTGGTGGCGGTGGCGGTGGCGGTGGCGGTGGCGGTGGCGGTGGCGGTGGCGGTGGATCGGGTGATGTGTTGATTATCATCATCATTCCCCAATCCTCTAGAACTGATTCGCGAAGAATGTAGATCGATCCGATGAAACGTCAATTTCAGCGAAGAGTCCTTCGGTTTTTGCGCGTCCTTATCGTGCATGCGTGTTAAAAGTTCGCTCACGCCACGCTCCATAAAAGAGCAGTTTTTCTTAATTTCCAGCGAAAGCATTTTCCTTTCATTTTGAAAATATTTTAAATTATACACTTTCTCGCTAATCAAGTCGAATATCTTATACTCTTCATTATATATTTTGTGATCCCTCGTTTCATTTCTGGCGTGATTTGGGTATTTGATTTTTGTTAATGCCCCATAAATATAACTTTTAAAATAGGGTTTTTCGTATTTAGTTCTTTCTTCCGTCACCGCGAAAAGGCTTTCTAGACACGCGTAAATCGCGATGTTGGGTGAGTGAGAGTAACTGAAGATGACCGGACATTTTTCCTCCTCGTTCAGCGAAAACCTATATTTTTTGGTAAAAAAGTCTCTCATGCAAAAAATATCATCGTATACGGGATCGATGTAAACCAGAGAGTCTTCGTGAAGGGGTATGGTCACACCTCTTTCAGTCATTAGTTTATGAGCTTTTTCTTTTGCGTCCAATAAATATTGCAGGTCCGTGCCATCAAATGTAGTGAGAGTTTTTTCGTACTGTTCAACAATTTGTTTTGTGACGTCAAAATCGTTCGCAATAGCCTTCTCATATCTCTGTTTCTTGGTTTCTGACGACGTCGAGGGGGAGTCTTTGGTTTCCATGGCGGGCGATTGACTGAATGAGAAATCAGTTTCGAATAGCTTCTTTTTAACGGTAATAACAAGGAATCTTCCGAGCCCGTGGAGTCGGTTTAATCCCACTCAGTAAGCTGTAAAAAAGCAAAAAAAAAAATAAAGAATTGTTAATAGTATATATTATTTTAATTTTTTATGCATTAAATTTATATAAAATAAAAAGATAATAAAGCCACGTTTTCGGCGTCAAACTGAACCCGAGCCACGGGAAAATTCTCGACGACATCACCAGACTACGAAATTTAGACGAGCACTATGCCCCGAACCCGAATAAAAAAGATACCATAGCTCAAAGATGCGAACAATTTATTTACAAAAAAATCGGCGCACCCCGAGAAAGAGATAAAAACAATGAACAGAAACGCCAAAATAACAAAAGCGTCCCCGGACGTGTAAAACGCAAGTGCAGCGACGATGGTTGACAGGCCAAAATTAACGTAGAAGAAAATTGACAAACGCTGCGACCTATGACGAGACGAACGCCTTCTATGAAAACGCATGAAAGGACGTCAAGGATCGGCAGGAAGGTACTCTCCACATGCAGCGACCGAAACGACGTGAGAGCGTACGAGCAAGAATGGCGGGAACGACGTGGGGTCATATTGCAGGTCGAGGGTTTCCGCTACTTTCTACAATAAAATTCACGTATTCAAAAAATTGCGTAAAAAAGAACGAGACGACATTTAACTCTGCGATGAAAACAATGGAGCGTCATTAAGAGGCCGCGGCCGAACCTTTACGGATGAGGGGATAATCGTCGTTAAGAATCGTCAGTTCGGTAGGACGAAAACAGACGATAACCTCGCCGCAAGGAACAAAACATGTCAGGACACTACACGAGGCACTGAAAATAAAAAGCTATAACCGAATAGTACACAGCGACTCGCGCATACGGAGAGCGGCAGAGTGCGCCATGACCGCGCATATTTAGAGCTCCTTCAGGGCGTCTTGAAGCGAGTCGGATTGTCAGCATACTTTCGTAGTCTTCGGCTCATAATTAAATAAGTCGCCTATTATCTACCGAAATAATAGTATCACTCTCTATATTCAATGTACCATCGACCATCGCACTGCACGAGATACTTGCAAAGAAGTCGGACACTATGACCTGACGACATGCACGATGACGAAACGAAGCGACTAGAGCACATCACGCACTCTAGGTTTGATCCACCAACGCGTAATAATATAAAAAGATCGTAACATAGAAATAACATAAACATCATAATAAATATAGTACCTTATAATCTACACCCACCTTGTTCAATCCTTCCTCGAATAATATATTATCCCAAACTAGCGACCATTGATATAAGAGACACATGAATTTATGCATACCAGTGTTTCGATTATATATCACTAAAACGCTGAGACACATAAAACACAAGAGGGTAGCCACGACCTGATGCCCTCTCTAATCAGACCGGAGGAAAGGATAGAAGTTCTACCGAAACGAACAAACGAATCTTTTTTAATCATATCTTTATTATATCGTCGCTATTACTAAGCAGAGAACATAATTTAGCGGGTCTTTGTGAGAAAAGGTGAATGCATCTATTAAACATAGACTATACAGAATCGAACCTAAATTGCGGGGTCTACCTCCTAGAACACGCTATCAACGATAGGAGATATTCAGACATCACACCAGACACAATTAACGTAAACTAGAAAAATAATTTATTAAAAAGAGCAAGTTCATTAATTGTTCCTATTACTTAAACATATTAATTTTTTAATTTGAATTCGCGTTAATTAGAAAGTTAGAAAGACGAAGAAATAGATATAAATATTTTATTCGAGCCGGCTTATTAGCATTAACTATCGCATCGAATCTATTGAGAAACTTTGCGTCGATGTTACGTGACTTAAAACAACGCGATTATAAGCGTATGAACATTTTGGATTCTCGTTTAAAATTCTTCTATGAAAATCTCGAGAACTCGATCCCTCGCAACATTTAACCCAAAGACTCTTGCTATCCACGATCATCGCGCTAAATATATTTCAACATATAGCTGAAAAAGCACTTATCGTACGAGGTTTATCGAGCGCGTGTTTTAGAAATACTGCGTCTTCTATTCCATCGTTATAATTTTCGCTAAATGAGAGCAAAAAAGATTCTCAAAATCTACGCTTGAGAGAGACGCGCATCTCTCAACCTACCTTTCTAAATTCATTCAGCTAGGCGGGGGAAAAAACACAAAAGCAAAACCGCAAGACAAACGAAAAAAGCGACGAGTTCAGCATTCTCGCTGACTCGAATCTGAGAAGTTGTAGACAGAGCAGTTACTCAAACTGAATACTCGCCCGCAGCGCTTGCTTCTTCATCGCTAAGTCTGTTAAACTGCGCAATGGTATCAACGTAGGCGCGGTACATTGCACCAGCGTCAAGATACTCCATAACTCCTTTGAGGATCCCTCTGTTTCTCACATAGTATCATAAAACGGCGTTTCTAGTTTTTATAATTACATCGCGGATCGAAAATAC
This sequence comes from Trachelipus rathkii, assembly GCA_015478945.1. NCBI lineage: Eukaryota > Metazoa > Arthropoda > Malacostraca > Isopoda > Trachelipodidae > Trachelipus > Trachelipus rathkii. The sequence goes on along the minus strand of JABUQX010015915.1, from coordinate 13,993 downwards.
TTTCATGTCCTGGAGTAACGCGAAGGGTTAAAGTTTATATAGCCGTAATCTCTGAATCCTTTAGGCGCCACACACAAACCGGGCTCATAGATTGAATCCATTTCGAAATAATTAATCTTTCGTATTGATTCAGCCCAATCTACGGACTAGCGTATTCAATTATGTGAAATGATCACTAGAGATACTCTATTATATCAGTAATCATATCTAAGTAATCCAACGGATGAAGAGTGAAAGCCGATTACAATTTTTAAACGAACGAATTTAATCTACCATAACGTTATAGTACGGTATCAAAATATTTATTTAATTTAACTGGAAGCAGATAGCGTTAAGCATGAAATGTTTTTCCATATCTAAAAACATCCAGATATAATACATCTCGAGAACGATAGAAAAAAAGTGGAAAAAAAAACCTTCGGTTAGCTACATCTTTGGATATAGATTCGATCTCAAAAATATAAAAAGAATCATTTCCGCAAAAATAATTAGAAATAACTCCAGACGGGTAAAATTTATCGGACCATCTGTGGTAGATACCAGTTTATTAATCAAAAAGAATTTCACCGCAGGAAAAGCATAGATCATAGCCAAGGAACATAGTCGATTATGTAATAGGGAATATGGTAACCCGATAAGTGCTATCAAATTTCAGAAGGCGAACGTATGAGAATAATACGTGAATAATCCACAAAAGAACGCGACACTCTCGAATGAATAACACGATCCGCGACGAAAAAACCAACACAACGCCTCCACACCCATCAACAAAGAGAGCCAGAGACTAAAACCACTCCACAACCGCCCCGCATACAGACCGCCACGGCATACTATGCAATGCTTCTCGCGAACCAGTAGTAGAGTGTAGAACAGCAAAAATAACGAAGAGTAGACGAATAATACATCATAAAAACTCTATACAGATACATACTATGGGCGTGCCAGTGAAATCTCAGCCAAAAAAATACGAACAAAGCGGTAGCAAAAATGAGAGGCGCTTTACAGAGAAAAAAACTGATAGCGAGAGGCTAGAAGAACTTTAAATTATTATCAAGACCATTCTCTCTTTTGAGACAGAAGCAAGAAGATATGAAACTTAGTTCAAAAACGGTCCTGTATGGCCACTGAACTATTGTGAGAATGTGACAGTGATCTCAGGAGAGTTCAGTGAGAGAAAGCAAGGACACTCGATGTTTTATAATTAGATAATAGTGTATCTTATTACGAATTACATATTATTATATAGTCACTCACAATCGTTATGCCTGCCATAGAAACCCTGTAATGCAGACGCTTCGATCAGTTTCTAATCTGCACTCATGTAGGAATTGTTGGCCTACTCTGCGCCAGAAAAAGTAAGGAGTTTGACAATTGACGTACATTTATTAATCTCCTGCTCTCGATTTCATAATAATACAGATATAATATATAATAGAGAAGAGAGAATAAAATGACCAGACATCCAAATTCCACATATGTGCGTGCGAGCTTATAACACAACCCTCACGCACTGCATCAGAAATAAAAGCTACTCCTTACTTTAATTCAGATCACGGTTCATCCAATTGAGCAACAGTTATACACGGCGCGAAAAAAAAACCAAATAGACAACAACGTACCAGAGCTTATACCTCACTACAGTATTGATCCACTGACCGTAGGCGACACTTCGCAGTCTCTTTCTTTCTGCTCAAATGATCACCCATACCGAATAGACTTGACTCTACCACAATCAGCTACTTATTGAAGATTCGAAAAAGCCCTCACCATATCTCGTCTTGCGTCTAAGAGAAATGATTGCTCAATATCGCTGATCTCTAGTTCCGTTGCATCCATTTGCCAGGTGCAACATAATATTACGCGCCTTTGTCGTATTTTGCGCTAAGAGTATTGCACGCCATCTTGTATTGAAGTGTAGACATATTTTCGACGAAAAACGGGCTCTCGTGAGGTGTTCTACGAACTCAGCCTAGTTGCTATCAACAGAACCCTCCTCAACATATTGTATTCGTCCGTGCGGCGGTATATCGGGGCTGGTTCCTGTTTCATTCTTCTTGGTGTTGGTTTACAGAGCGAGATTAGTGTTTTTTACCGCGACGTGTCATCAGATGTGCGTTTTGGGTGGAATTTCACGATTAATATACGTTCCTACTCTATAGAAAATTTGAAAATATTGATATGATTACATATTTTAAATAGAGAGTATTATATCATTAAAAAAATCAAAGTTATTCTAATCAAAATAAATTATTAGAAAATATTGGTAAAAATAAATTATAATACGAAAGAATATAATTTTTTGCGAGAAAGATCTATTATAATATTTGGGTAACGGAATTAAACCAAATGATGTAGTCACACCGATAAAGGTATATTTTTACACAATTATTATATCGGTTTACTCGAGATGGAGATAGTAACACCGAGATGTTTTAGGAATGGAAAGAAAACAAATTGCAGCATAAACTGAGAACTAAGCATTCCAGCTAAAAAATATTATGAACCAACCGGAGACTAAAACCGTAGACAGAGATCTCATAGTTAATTAATCGTCAACATCACCAAGATAATGGCTTCTGATCTGGATAACCATATAGTAATGCTAGAGTACAATTTACGTGATTCGACAGCAAATGATACGCGACCGAGCCTAAGAATGCGAGACTCAAACGACGAAAAAAAGAAATTAATTATACGAAAATGAGATATGGCACTGAGCCCAGTTGAGCCTTGTTGTGAGGGCCGTCAAAGGATTACAGAACCGAACGGTAAATAAATATAACCCGTAACGCCCACACGCGCAGAATGAAGATCCCGCTATTTCAGATTCCCGCATGATAACCACACAAAAACTCAAAAGAAGCCCGTTGTGGATGGATCTCAGAAACCAGCGAAGAATGCCCAAAATAAATATACAGGACACGGCACGACGACTAGGTGGAACCGAGCGGCGCACATTACTCCATTTCGAGTGCTTTAAATTAACGAAGAAGAAGGCACAAAGAGCCTTAGCCCAAGCATATAAAGTATGAAGAAGACTACCTAATTCTAAGAAAACTTGAAACCGGCGGACGATTCACCAAAAAACCGTGCTCGCGACACTGGAATTCGGAAGAGGAGGAGAATCGGAGCGTCTCTCTCAAAGCAGAGAACTGAACAGAAAAAGCTCTCCTAACATATGTCGACTAAACAGATGATCGATACGACACACCCGCAGATCTTCAAACACGGGCGCTGCGAAACCCGACGAAATGGACTTTTTCAGATACATGCTTGAAAAATAGTATTTAGCCGGATCTCTTAGAATCGAGAAGAGTCGCGCGGGAAAAAATTGAGTATCTTAGCGACGGGACTCACGCGAGCACCTTGCAATAGTACAGCACCGACACACAAAACCCCATCCACCTTATACAGTAATCGCTCTTTCACGTCGACGAGAACATCAAGACGCCGCCCAAAGATCTCCGTTAATAGAATGTGACAGCGGAGTAGATAAACCGCGAATACACAATCCGACAGAATAACCATGCATATTTAAATATATCTCGGCCTTTTATAATCTTTACTAATACGGCGAATCAAAAAAGCTAAAATAACATGGAACTCATTCACATCGATGCAAAAGAATAATGGAATTTCTTTTAATAAATATACTTTAAATTACGCCTTGATAAATTTCATATTAAGGTCCTGGCAAGGATATACCTATCGTTGCACGGCGACAAGTTTGAGACTTCGCACACTACTCTCATCACAGACTTGATCACTATTATACATGAAAGGATAAACTCTTTAAAACATCCAAAGGTTCATATTATCACTGACCTGACAATAGACGAGAAAAAAATAGTATAAAAAACGATCGGTTGTTAACGTTAGTCGAAGACTCATTACCGAGTCTAAAAGGAACAAGAGTCCGAAGGGAAATCCAGGCCAGAGCTAGACCGACGTCCGGATAGGCCTAGGACGGCAGCTTAAAAGAAAAACGACAACGCAGAAAATCTACTCACCAAAACAACACACCAGCACTAAGCTATTCGACAACACACAACAACGGAATGCAGAAACACAGACGAGTAACAACGGCGCTGCGCGTAGTAAAAACGTTAACTCGTAGCCAGTGGACCACACTTGCATACTCTCTAGTTACAATATCTGTGTTGCGGCCTCTGATATCAGCCGATCCTGGTCAAAACATAAGAAGAAACTCGACGAGAATGGCAAGCTACCTCCTCAGGCTCAGCCGTAGTCGACCTCTTACCCTCCAACGTCAGCAAACAAATACTACTCAAAAAAGAGATTCCGACTTATTCTTCTCCGTGATGTCATCTCGAAAGAGACGCCGAAAAACCAGGAGAGAAGTAAAGAAGTAATATACCTAGAATAAGATAATAGTGCGAGAAAATGAATAATATAATATAGGAAGTAAGACAAACGAAGAAAGTAGAACGAATAACCGACTACGAACTATAGAGAACCAAGGAAGAACTACAGGAAAAGAAAAAGGTATAAAAAGCAGCAGCAAAGAATAAGAGACCGAATCAAGACGCTTCAGACATGCGACGGCAAGGAAAGACGGACATATCGAATATATTTCAGCCGTGAGATTTCTCAACGAACATAGTATCTTTCCCGCTGAGCGAGTAATAGAAGAGACCCTTAACGTCCTTTACCGAAACTGACAGACCAAACTTAACCGACGATCTTGCCCACCGAATAGATAAGTCGGGCCGCATAAGAAAGAAAAGAAAGGCCTACTAAGACGCCCATGGCTATCGCAGGTAAGAGGCATCGTTCCTTTTTCCATTTTTGAAACGTCGAATTTAGTAGAAAAGCGGAAACCACTTCTCGACACAGAGAGCCCCCACCCACCCGACATTTGCCGTACGCTCTCTACGATCGTTATAGGTTGCAATAGCAAGTAGAGAGTACCGCAGTTGCACCAATAAACTTGAACACGACCTGGTGTCATGAGAAGCAGAGATTACACGAAGGACGTATTAAATGCCAAGAGTAAAAAGTATTCAAAGAGACAACGTTTATGCTATGTGCATATCTAAACAGAATTTTGGAAAGTCGAATGTCGTCGCGACCGCTCCTTGCGAGGTACGCCAGACCGCTATGAATTTAGTCGTTCATTTTATCTACGTTCCGAGATAACAGAGAGTGGCGATATTTTTTGAAAAAAATTGTCGGCATTTCTGAGGCTATGTTATTTTTGAATGTTCGGTTCGGGGAAGTCCTCTAAATTTCGTAGTCTGGTGATGTCGTCGAGAATTTTCCCGTGAGCTCGGGTTCAAGTTTGAACGGACCGGAAAAACGTGGCGTTAATATAACTTGTAAATTTATATATAAATTTACATTATATAAAAAATTATAAAATATAAAAAACTATTAACAAATTCATTTATTTTTTTTTTGCTATTTATGTATTAACAAGCGATAGCTGAGAAAGTAGGAGAAGTAATGGCAAACACGCGACTCAACACACGCTCAGAGAAAAAAAAATACCATTAAGAGATTAATAATTACCAAGTTAAATGAAAAAGAAAGGCCTAATCGAAATGAGAAACTGAAGAATATAATCATACATTACAGTACGCAAATACAGAAGCAACAACCAAATGAGAAAGAAGAACAAAAGAACATCGCCACTCGACAGTCAAAGTTCAAGAAAAAAAATACCAAGGAAAAATAAGAGAAATGATGAAGAAAGGCATATTGCGAACATTATGAAACGTTCAACAAACAAATTGTTGAAGCAAGATACGAAAAAAACTCTCAACTACAATTTGATGGCACGGAACATGACAATATTTAATATAGGAACGGAAAAAAAGAAAAAGACACAATAAACTAATGACTAGAAGAAGAGAGGTGTGAGCCATACCCTTCACGAGGAAAGCTCTTATGACTAGTTTACATTCAGTCCCAGGTATAACGATGAGATATTTTTTGCAAAGAAAGAAAGAAAGAATAAATGAGAGACTTTTTACCAAAAATAAATAGTGTTATTCACCTGAGAACGGAGGATAAGGAAAAAATCCTCACGGTCATCCTCTTCAGTTACTGGCTCACTACACCCAACCATCCGATGTACGACAGTAGGCATAGAGGGGAAAGCCAGTATTTACGCAGAGACGTGAACGGAGAAAGAACTAATAATACGAAAAAAAACGGATTTTAAAAGATGATATATTATGGTAAAGAGGAGATATAAAACAAAAAATACAAATACCCATAAATCATGACGCCGAAATGAAAACGAGGGACACAAAAATAATATAATGAGAGTATAAGAGTCATTCGAATTGAATTAGCGAGAAAAGTGTATAAGATAAGAGAAAAATATTTATCAAAATGAAAGGAGAAATAGCTTTCGCTGGAAAATTAAGAAAAAACTGACTCTATTTATAGGAAAGAGCGTGAGTCAAATAACAAGTGAGCGACACCATGTTTAACACGCGATCGCACAGAATCATAAGGAACGCACACGCACAAAACAACCCGACAGACTCTCATCCATCTGAAAACTTGACCATCTCATCGGCACATACCGCTTACACCGACTACATCCTTCAGGCCAGAACCGACACACACACCCCACAACACACAACAGGACCGAACGACAACCACCACACGCAACTCACTAAGGAGCATTGACGACCGCGAACTGATGCACTGATAATCTAACACATCACCCGAACCTCCACCCGCACCGCCCCGCACCGCCACCCGCCACAACCACCACCGCCACCAACCAACCCAAACTACTAAAAACTCATACAGCGGCCAACGAAATTAAAACCAATGAATAACGCAGAAAAGACACTCACAGTTTTACACTCCTATCCGACTAAAATAACCTACGGTTGCACACGACCCGCTACGATGAAATTGAACACCGAACACATGAAGACAATAAACCCGACGAGGCACCCTCTCACAGCCAACGATGATCAACCCCACATTCAAAATAATTTGCTCTACAGACACCCGAATCACGTTATATCAAACGAACAAAACAAAAATTAAATCTAACGTTTTGCTACGCGAACACTACGTTCTGATCGACTAACGAGAAATAACGGCGATTTAACAGCATATATCACCAAACAACCCATTAAAAAATAAACACGAAATACAGAACAAACGGAAGTTTTCAGAGCCATCGAGAGAGGGCGACTCCAGGCAAATCACTCGAATCTCTATCTGACCTGATAAAACTACAACAGAGAACACCTTCGAAATACCCGCCAACACGAACAAGGAAATCTCAAGATAACAACACACTATACCAACAGCCGGAAGATGGAAAACACAGGTCACACTTCAGCTATCATTAACCCTACCATACACCACATCGACTCACGAACTACTGGACAGTAACGAACCCATGCCGCGCTGCCACCCAACACCAACATCTTACGAACCCGAATTGTAGCATCGAAGGAATGCGGAAAAATGTTCAAGCAAATGTTGATTCGAAAAAGAATTCTCAGAAATGAACCGGGACTCAAAGACCTTTAACGGTGGGGTATATTGCCGGATACCGAAGTCGGATGTATCACCCCGTAAAGCGACAGCTAAACTTCTGGTCAGCTGTTACCTGCCAAACGAATTCCCGCCGAAAATAATCACGAATTAGACCCAGACTCGAAAGCGAGAAAACGCCGAACGATAAACATTGCGAATAGAGCACAATTTTTGGTTCTCCCGCTGAAACTAGTCTAAATGCATGACCGTTCAGCAAGAACTGTCCAACGACGGAGGATCGGCAACCGGTGAAAGAATATCTGCGCTAGTTTGATAGCCGGTCTCAACTCGGTTAGCTCAACGGTATGGTACAGCATACCTTTCGCGCAGCAGTCTCCCGACCGGATGTCACGAAATGATAGAATAATGAGACAAAGTATATTTTCATTTCACGTCCCACCCGCAACGTCGTGCTGCGTGAGCCACACGGCCCACATAGGTGGACCCAACTGAGAGGTAGCGTGTGTGTACATGCGGAGACATGACCTCAGTCTCAAACCTGCAACCAAAAATTCATAGACAGAGGGAATTTAACCGCTCGACGAGAGATGAACGGATGCGCAACGGCCCACCCCGACCGAGAGACCCAAAGGAGTGGGCGCACCTAGATAAAGATATTGTAAATATAAGCGCGAATGAGGAGATCGAAGAACAAGATAGAAGGCCTCGTGCCGAAAGAGAGCCCAGCGCGCAACGCCTCTGATTCATTATCTGGCAAGAATAAATAACAAGCAAAAGACCATCAATCCGCACTACACAGAGACATACAACGACGTATTAAGGATACAAATAATTGTCTGTTATCAAAAGGCGAACGAGGTAGTGTCAGATTATGACGAGAGAAAAGAACCGAAGATCCCGCACTTTACCACTTCAGATTTTCTATAGAGAGGCTGCATGCGAAACACAACAGCCAGTACCCCAACACATTCCTCCTATTTCTCAATTTCAAGTACACATAACCAAGCAATACACGACAATTCCAAAAATATAATGAAGACCTTCGCCTACGACTAAAACCACCGACCCAGAAACCCACATGATTGTTAAACCAGAGACTTACATGCCCATCCGCGTCTCCCCAAAACAACGCAAATACTACTAACCAAAGATGCGCACACCACCGCACTCACGAACCGAGCCCTCGCTCGAACGACCAATCTCGATAAAGTTACTGGTCCTGTATCCAAGGCCATTTTACCACAGCAAGACCCCGGCTAGAATTTCATCTTGAAGCACAAACGCTCGAAAACAAATTAGATTGTAAAATATATACTACTAAACAGACAAAAACAAATAAAGAAAAAAAGCAAGCGAGACACCGGATGAGTAAAGGAACAAGAGAAAAAAGAGAAAAAACAGTTGCCCGAACGAAACGAAAGCCAAACCAAAGAGAGAGCAGCTGATTAAAACATCCAGCAAGAAAAAGAAGCACAGAGAGGCGAAGAGCGACAGAATACGCGACCGCGAGGACAACATACCAAATCCGATCGAAAGAAGGACCATTACCAATAGCAGAAGAAACAATCCATAAACACACACTCAAGAAACACATCGAAAATTCCGAGCCCCCATCAAACGGCAAAACATCTAACGAAGATGAATTAACATTCGAGAACAAGAGCGAATCTTGGTGAACGGTCATTCGAAAGAACCGCCGCCTACTGCGCAAAAGAGAAAAACGAAAGATATACAGCAGGAGAAACAGGCGCCGTGCGAAAAGAAGCAAGAAAAAGACAGAAAAAGACAGAAAAAAATAAGTCAATCAAATATTGCCGGTCGAATGTCAACCACGCTGAGATCGACATTGACGATTAAGTCGTAGGAAAAAAACAACGACACTTTCAAAAATATATCAAATCAACACCAAAATTAAGACCAGCGAGAGCACCTGTGTAGAAAAACAACGAGGGAGAGAGCAAAGAGAGATAACGGAACCAAAGAGAGCATTACGGACTCGGGTGGACGACTGACTCCGATGGCATCGGATCGAACCGTTAGAGGAATCTTAAGCAAGGCACGAAAAAGAGAGAACAGACATGACCAATGTCCTCAAATTAAATTATATAAACAACAGAAAAGCGAGGAAAGAGAAAGCGTATATAGAACAGAACGTGACCCGAGGAAACAGATAATTCAGCAAAGGAGGGTACGTGCTGCGACGGAGTGTCCGCACATGCACTGGAGCGGCAGCAACTCAAGAGCACAGCGAGCTACCTCAGCGCTTACAGTCCGAAAATGGATCGAAATACGTAAAAGACAAATGCCGAAAGCCAGGCAGAAGCTCTCACAGAAGAGAACATTCTCCTCTAGAAAACCAAATGTGGTGAGGAAGAAAAACTCTGCCAAGACAAGATGTTCAAGACTAGCTAAAAAGATTGGATCATGTAGTAACTCAGCATAAGGTGGCAGCCGACGGGAAAAGACAGTAGGAGTTGGAAATCGGAAAGAATGGACGGCCGGATCGTGACCCGAGCGGAGGATTTATACTTTTACTATTATGACAACGTTGGAACATTCGTTTACGGAGAAAAAAAACAAAGGAAAGGAGGTGACGATACCGAGAGAGAAAAGCGCGGAGGTCGAGGCTGGAGAAAATGATGATGAATGAGATCCCGCAAAGACGGTAAAGAGGAGGTGAAGAGAGGGGATAATGATGCCGAGCCAGCATATCTTCTGTATGCGGAGGGGGAGGAAGCAGTGTATAGCAAGGAGAGGATGACAATAAATAACCCAAAATAGCGGAGCAAGGCAAGCAAAAACAGAAAAGGTTACATGATGACGGGGCCGAACAAGTTTCAAGAGGGAAGAGAGGCTAGCCAAAAGATTTACCTACCGAGCTTAGTATCACAGCCAGGCACAGCATTGAAGCAAGCAAAAGAGCGAGCGGCAAGCAGCCATCAAAGCAGCCATACAAAGCGTACAGCCGCAAGCATTCCAAGAAGAGAGAAGGAAAGCTCGAGGCATAGACATAAGAAGACAGCAATAGCGGGAGCTGAACCACGGAAACAACCTGTAGAAACCCGCGAAAAGAGCTGATTAAGAAGGTTAAGCAAGACAAGCGAAGACACAAGCCGAAGCATGACGACGAACTGAAAACAATACAGAGCAGTACAGCACTAAGGCAAGCCCCGTACGCAGCCGCACCACCAACAGCAACGGCAGCGTGAGACACGAAGCCGCAGCATACAGGCAGCTAGCACAGCCAAAGCAGCAAGCCAGCAAGCTAGACTAGCAGACCGCAGCTACAAGCGAAAGCCAAAACAAAGCAAATGCAAAGCACAGCCGAGCAGCACAGACGACAGGCCAGCAGGCATGCAAGCAACCACCGAACACCAGCGACCAGCAGGGAAAAGAACAATTAGGCACGACAAAGAGCGCGCAACTGTAAGAAATAAGCACAGAGCGATCCAATCGAGTAAAGCAAAGCGCAAGAAGCGGCAGACGAAGAGCCGAGAAACACGGCAATCCAACACAAACAGACAAAAACAAAAAAAGCGCACGAGCAGCTTCGAGACCAGGAGAAGACAGGGAGAAGACGAAAGGCCGAAAAAAGGAATACCGGGGACCCCCGGAAAAAACCGGAGAAGAACAGCAAAATGAATGCCATAGAACAAAGGTTATAAAATAGCACTAGCGAAAACCTTTGGAAAAAACAATCTAGTCAAAAATCCGAGACGAATAACTTTTCCATTCGGAACAGGCGAACACATCAAATGCTCTCAGCGAGATTTTGCAGTAAAAAACGAAACAGAAACTTTCAATGACCGCACACAGACAGAGAAGAAAATCACGATTCAAAACATGGCCTAAATATGGATAAAACTACACGGGAGAAGGATAGCAATTAAGACCAAGGCAACGAGACAAGAAAAAGAAAGAGATAATAGAATTATCGAAACCATGTCGAACTGAAGAGGAGGAAGAGAATACGACGGCGAACCCATATATCAGAGGAGAGCTAGACGAGCGCCAATGGCGTAAGCACACAGTAACTCTGACGACAAGGAAAAAAAAGTAGCTTGAGAACAGGTGAGAGCGTCAATAAGTAGATCAGGTAAAGCACAGCGAACCTCAAACAACACGGCGCCGTGGAAGCCGCAAATCGAGCAGAGATCGAAAAAAGGAAAACCCGAGTAAGTGAGCAGGCAAAGGCATACCCCCAAACCACCATAGCGGAAAGCGGCAGGCGACAAGCGACGCATTGGAGATACCGAAGATACAAAAGTACAGCAACAGGCCCAAGCCGAGAGAAGCCGAGTCACAAGAGACGAACGAGATAATCAAAAAAAATCCTACATGTCCCAGAATCTAAGGCCAGTATCAAGAACGAAAGAATATATCAGGAAAATGAAGAGCGAAGTGAGACCTCAAACAAAGGATAAACCTATAACGAGAGGAAAAAGATAGGCTTGATGAACGACGAGAGACGAAACGCCACAAACAAGGTAACCCACTTCCTATATAAAAGCGAGCAAACGAGAGTAAATACACAAAAGAAATATATCCAAGAAGTGAGACGCAGGACTTGATCAGAAAATTAGCACGCCTAACACCATCAGCACTCGAAACGCATATGAAGCGAAAAGACCAGAGTGTAACGAGTGTAAAGAGAGAAAAATCGATGTAAAACATATGAAAAAAAGAACTAAAGTATTATATCGATGAGAGTTCCGATTGATAACGCGAGGCACTACTACATCAGTATACCAAGATTCACTAAATATCTGATCACACGAAGTTCTGCGCAGTCAATACCTCCAATTGTTTTTACTATTTTACTAGTATCATAACAAGTGTTCGTCTCGTGAAAGGCAGATGATACGCTACAAAACGCAACGACGAAAATAAACTAATAACATAAAAGAAGAGTACAGTAAGACTCAGAAGAATACTAGTAGTACGAGTATATCGATATAACTGAGTATTATCAAAAGATAAATACGAAGAAAGAACTCAATCAAATCATATAAATAATCATAATAATAAGAAATACAGCAGATGAGGATAGAGGAAAATGGAAATAGGTAAATGAAAGAGGTCAAAGACTAAGCAGGATAAAGTACTTAAAAGAGTATACATATATAAATATATATCATTACGTAAGAGAAGTGATAAAACTCAGTATATATATAGATATATATATATATACTATATAATATAAATAAAAATAATAAGATAGATAGATAGAGATATATATATATATACTATAATATTAATATTATGAATATATAGTAATAGATAGTATTAATAATATAAAAAATAATATAAAAGATATAAAATAATAAATATTGCATTAAAATAGGAAGACTAATAAAATTTTTTCAAAAGTTTTTGGCAGTGAAACTAGCTTACTTGCTGCAAATAAAAAATATATGATATATTTAAACTTGTTTTATAAAACTATTTATTCGCAACAAGTAATCTATTTTCATTTTCACATCGCGGAATCCCTGACTCAGCAGTGTGACGTGTTGCCCTTAGTAGGCGAAAAAAAAGTATATAAGGAACTTCTCCACGATTCGGATATCATGGTAATTGCAGAAGCGGGCGGAGATCATCTGTGATCCATTTTGCGCGTTTTCAGTGATGAGCGACCTGAGATATTTAAAACGCTTTACGCCCATTTTGGCTTCTTGAAGAGACATTTCACGTGTGGTGATCGAAATGCACATTTTGAAGATAAACGTTTACAACGTCAGCGTAGATGGAAAACAATATTCTATTTTGAAATTGGAAAATCCCAAATTTTTCGACAAGGCAACGTGTCGCTTCAAAGAGATCGTTTTAGATGGCACTGATTACAATAAGTACATCATCGCGACTCCGAAGGTGTTTCTCCGCCCTCCGTTGTACGATCATCGAAGCAAAAACTTTATTATGGACGAATCTCGCGAAATGATTACAACGACCGAGGAATACATCTTTTACGAAGCCAGTCCATTATTGATCGAATGTTTTCTGGAAATGACGCTCACCATATCCGGAATTCGTTACGATTTAGACCTTAAATACGTCGTTAAAAATACTATAAGCATCGACGTGCTGAAAAAAATGTGTTTACGATGGAAATTACACTCGGAAATCAATCTAGAAAAAATTAAGGGTGACCCAGTGGCCCTAGACAAAGAGAAACGCAAAATAAAACATTGCGTTCAAGTGATGAAGACACTAATGAAAGAAGGATTTAAAGTTCTTTGCTCGGAGAACATCGATTTGAAAAAACCTCAGATGGAGTTCGACTTAGCTCGATACGACCTAAAGAGACAAGCCTTTTTCCTCAAAGAGTTTGTAGAATCCCTACCGGAGTTAGTCGGGGAATTACCGATAATCGAAATTCCAACGCAAATAAAGATGGCCAAATTCTTGTTACCTTCCTCGGTTAATCATTTGGATGCGTGGACAACCGAGAAAGAATTGAAAAGGCTATCGCAACGCATGGAAACCGTACCCTATA
>JABUQX010015914.1:12500-29403 GCA_015478945.1 Trachelipus rathkii | reverse complement strand
GTCCAGGTAAATAGCACGAATATTGAGACAAGTGAAAATTATTATGAACATTTTTTGTGCCTGATTGGATCCTTTAATTTTGACCCACCAGTGCTTCGTAAAATCTATGCCTACATGTTTGAAAGGACGAAACATTTGAACTTGAGCTTTAGAAAAATTTGTAAACTTTGGATACTGATATGCGAAATTGTTGAATTTTTTTACAGATTATGCAATCTGCTAGTACCCTTTTGATAGTAGCTCTTGAAGAAGTTATCCAATATCCTTTCAAACGTAAATTCGTTAATGTAGCCTGAATGCCCAGATGTTTACATTTATGATGAACATCTTTGACGATAAGGACAGATAAATGATGATTTTTGGCCAACAGAATTGGATTCATTATATCAAAATCATAGTGGTTGGAGCGGGATAGACGACCTTTACTTCTGATAAGATCGTTTTCATCCAAAAATAAGTCAAGTCGATTGACAAGGTCAGGAGGGTTAGAAATAGAAGGATCAGTTTTTGCCTTTTGAAGAAATTCAATTTCCTTAGAGAAGGACTCTTTTTGCATGACTAACAGACAATATAATAGAGCTCTTGCATCACAGTCAATGTGCTTATGTTTAGTATAAGCAAAAAATTGGAAAAGAAGTGCACAAACCCTGAGAAGGGACCCTAAACTCGAAAATTTGCTAAAATCAACCACAGGAGGGTTTCTTGCTCCTTGTAAGACGGCAAAAACTGGAGAAGTTGGATTATCTCCTGTTTCATTTCAGTTCAAACTTAGGCCAACATGAAGGATATGAAGCCAACCACTCAGGTCCATGACACCAAAAGGATAGTTTTTTATGAAACTCAGAAAGAGACAGACCTCTAGTAATTAAATCTGCAGGGTTTTCCTCCGATCGAACATAGAGAAATTTTGCAGAAAGGGAAAACTCTTCTTTCAGAGAAGAGGTCATGAGGATTATATCCTGAATACGATTTCGTACAAAAATTTGCTTGCTTTTTTGTCCTTTATTCAAAATCCAGAAGCAGTACGATTTGAGAGTCAGAGAAAATATTAAGCGAAGAGAATTTGACCCCTTGTTAGCTGTTGAGAACCTGAGGCAAGCATTTCAAAGCTAAAAAAACGGACAAAAGTTCCAAACAAGGTAAGGTCCTTTTCTTTAAAGGAGCAACCTTCCCTTTGGACCATAGTAGAGATGGGCCATTAATGTCGGAAGAAACATAAACCGAAAAACCATAACATTGCGTGCTGGCGTCGCAGAATATATTCAAAGTTAAATTGGAGTCAAGGGACTCGAAACAAGATCGTGGGAACGAAATTTCTTTAAGAGAAGATAAATCCTGACTGAGCTTTTCCCATGATTTCTTCATATCAAGTTCGATTTCATCATCCCAGTTCATCTCCTTCTCCCATGTCTTCCTCATCAGTAAACGACCTCGGATTGTTACCGGCAGAAAAAGAGAGAGGGGATCGAAAATCTTAGAGATTTCCGATAACAACTGCCTCTTGGAATTAACAATTCCAAGAGTAAAATCACTTAGCTTAAGCGAATCGTCTGACGTATCAAATAAATATCCTAACACTCTCTCCTCAGCACACTGATGAGTGGAGAGCTTATTCTCATATGAAAATAAGTCTCTGAGATCAGGATGATTGGAGTTCCACGATGCCAAATTGAAGCCTCCTTCACTCATACGAGTGTTAGCTTGATGGTAGATGTCTGTCAGAACATCTAAAGATGAATTTGTATAAATCAGATTATCAACATATAAATTATTCATAAGAATAGATGTACACAGGTCAAGAGGATACTTTTGAGCGTGATGTTTAATAACCGCCCCTAGTACATAAGGGCTTACTGATAAACCAAATATGATTGTGGCATAACGATAGGTTTGTATCACTCCACCTTCAGTCCAAAAAAAACAGAACCTATTTCTATCCTCTTCCAGTTTGAGGCGAATTTGAAGAAAGGCTTTTGAGATGTCTGAAAGAACAACATATTTGTTGGTACGAAAAGAAATAAGAATACGAAAGAGAGACGCCATCAAATCCACTCCTGGATAAGACGCTTGATTCAATGACGGGCAACCACCAACCTTCAAGCTACAATTGAAGACCGGCCTGATTTTTGTTGTAATTTGAGAAGCTGTTTTGATGATCGGACGATGAGGAATCCAGATATATTTATTAAAATCTTTAGGAGACACTTGTACAGTCTCAATGATTCCTTCTCTCAAATACTGCTGAAAGACCTCTCCATAGGCGGAAGTGAGGCCTTGACTGTCAAGCCGTTTCTTAACGCGATGAAGAGTGGCAAGTGCCACTTGATGATTAGATGGGACATCTTCTAAAATATCTTTGTACCATGGAAGTTCTATATGGTACTTGCCCTCTCTAAATTCTATGCCTTCATGAAATTTTCGGATGAATACGTCATCGATAGACCCTTGATCTGATTCTTCTTTGATGCCAAGAGATTCTAATTTATACAGGTGCTCAAGACCCAAATCCAGATCAGTATTCTTATGGGTATATAAAAGAGGATCAAAATAAGTAGGTGATGGTTCTAAAATAAGATTAACGATGTGATTTGGTGTTTTCACGAAGAATTTGTTGAGAAGAGACGAGGACAAAGTTTTGTTGTCCTTTTGTCAAATATCGTTAGTATCATCAATCTTAGGATCAGAGTCACTACCGCCGAAAATGATGGATTCTTGAGACGGAGTTAAAAAAGACTTTACAGGTCCAAAAGGAATTGTTCCATGGCATGTCTCTAAAGCCCTACCCTTTATACAAGGAATAGTACATAAATGTTTAAAAAGATAGAGTACATCAATGCCTAAAAGTCCATCAATATTATTGACACTATTAGTATGTTTACCAATATAAAATTGATCTGCTACGTTATGTCCATTCCAAGAGATATTATGAATGGCCCCCATAAGGCCCTTCACGTCAAAACTCACATCTAGTTCAGGATCTATCAAAACAGGCACCTTTATAAACTGTTGACAACAAACATTAAGTTCTACATCTATAGAGCGCATAGACCTAACCTGTTCCCCCAAGAAAGTTTTAACAGTGTTGTTATATACAGGAAGAGTTTCAAAACTGACTCCTAGTTTAGAAAGTATGTTGTTATTAAAATAGGAGCGCTGTGATCCAAGATCTAGAAGAACTCGGACAGTTTCTGTTTTGTTATCTTTTCTCACTTTCAAGGAAAGAGTTGGTAAAATATGATTAGAAGAGGAATTTCCAGTATTAATGCACAGGAAGTTCCTGTTTTGGTCGTCAACATCAGAATTGTCCTGAGATGCTGAAGATGTAGACGGTTGTTCTTCAGAAGTGACTGCACGATTATTGCTCTTCAATTTTGCCTTTGCTCCAGTAGGGCAGAGAGCTGTTATATGAGCACTGTTTCTACAAAGTCCACAGGGACGACTTAAACCATATTTCTTAGCAGGACAGCTGTTGGCAGCATGTTTGGAACTGGAACAATTAGCACACAAGCCCAGCTGTATACATTGCTCTCTCCTATTTTTAGGAGTGGTGAAGACGGTACAAGAAGTCATGAAGTGATTTCCCTGACATAGTTTGCACGGAGTAGCAGCAGTAGATGCAGATACATACTCGTCCTTCTTGGCGAATTAATCTGATTTAAATAGAAGAATTCTTCCGAAATTTCATTAAGTTTGGATAAACACGGTTATAATCGATATGAAAAGTTTCTCTCCTGTGCTTAGCTGGAATAGTAGACTAGCAGGAACAGATGATGACTTTTTACTAAGCTATCCCGGTGAGGCATGGTAAAGAATATTGCCTTCGGTTCTTCTCCATAGATCTATCATCAGATCAAGCATTGTGGGTATATATGAGAGAAAATTACATGTGACTAGCATGGATTAGCGTGCTTCAGTTGCGATTAGATAGAGTTTATAAGTGATACTTGATTAAAAATTGGAAGAAGCTTAAATCGACTATGAGGATGACTTGAATCAATTTATTACCGGCAATGTAATTCAGTCCTAAGAGATTGAGAGTGGGTACTAAATAGAGAATTATCCAAATTGCACATTATGAAGTCTGTGTATGGCACATTACGTGTCTGAAATATCGATCAGTAGCTGACGTTGTCTAATTTGGTTTCTCCATCTATAGAGTATGAGTCGAGGTCGGTATAGCTGTTATTGGAACAGAGAAGCTGCAGTAAATGAAAAGTGCTTATCAAGGTATCTAGATAGTGCCTGTGCTCGAATGAACTTGTCCGCATAGCCTACACGACACGGACTAAGTGTTATCATCTCGATAATGTGACAAGAAGGTTCGAGATCTGAGTCACTGTATAGTATATAGTGGCTCATACGGGGAGAGTGAATTTAAGATACTGCAATTGTTTTTGATTGTGTATGAATTGTACTTTCGTAGAGCTCTCTCAAAAAAGCAGTTTTCAAAGTGATAAACATGAATAACGTAAAAAGAAACGATCCCTCTCACGAAAATGTTTTGCACTTAAGAGGTAATCTTTAGACTCAGGATGTTGTTGTGTAATTTTTTAAATATGGAGTTGCAATTCAGCCACGTGTAACACAGAGCTGCCCCCTTAGTAGAATGTAAGTAGAATTTTGGAATGAGGTTGAACCGTGATAGTCGTGTGGGATAGGTAGGCAGTGACGACTGTGCTAGTAACGCTGTTATGTCTTTTCCTCTATGTACGATAAGTGTGAAGTTGTTGAATCACCTCTTCAATTTCAAAATTATCTGATCATCAATTGCTATCTCGGATCCCAGATGCGATCATAGTGTTTGATGGCGCTCTACTATCAGATCATAGGCCTTCGTAAGTCTCCCTGAGACAGCTATGGACTACCTATCCACGTCTCGATTTTGCTGAGTGGGAGACGATTACAGTGCACTACACAGCAGTTCTAGCTCTAAGAAAGGTAGGGCTATCACATGACAATGTTTACTTTGCGTTGATTACACCTCTTGCCGACTCTCAAGGATGAAAGTTATTTCCCTTTACAGAAGCCAAGGAATACTTGTTTCTTCCTCAGTAGAGGCCATTAGAGAATCCACTAGACCTATGTCAGACTGAATTGTTTCCTCTAAAGCATTCAAAGTCGAGGCAGAGGCGTATGTCTCAGAAGCCATAATTTTAACCAATAAAATATATACAATGTTAAAAAAACATAACCCAAATATGTATACTAATAAATTCACTTAAATAATATAAAAAATCACCAACCCTAAGGTTATGGGCCATTACTACTTAACTTTAAAAGGTTCTACTACTTAAAGTAGTATAAAATGAAATATGTTCAAGCCACAGTAAACCCGTTACTGATAACCCGCGCTTAGAGAGTCGGTTAAAATTTGCTCTTAAACGTTTTCTGATACAAATTCTATCACTAAAAATAAAACTCAAAAATTACATTACAAATATATAAGACAATATATAGACCATATCTATATAATCTTTTCAAATGCTAGAACGAGAAATGTGTGAGAGACAACAATCTAACTTTCAAAGCCACGATCTCGATATAAATAAAATTTAATGTTTATATATTGTTTTTCAGAGTTGTATATATATAGATTCTAATAAGAAATTCCAACTTTTGTTATATAGAGAGCGAGAAATTCAAATAATTCTAACTTTTGTTATTCCAGAAGTTGTACAAATATCTAAAAATAATTCTTAACTTTTTCAGCAGTAGTCAGCATTCAGAAATAAATCTATGTACTAAATAACGTAAAACTAAATTTAGAATTCACAAAATAAATGAAACTTCTGAATTTTGTTAGAAATTGTTAAAGTTAACGAATTTTTAAAAGTATAAATTTAAAGAATTGCAAGTAGTTTAGAAATATTATAGATAACATTTGATAGACTTATCTTATTTACGAAAGAATGCGTAAGAAATTTTTTTTACAATTGTAAGACTGTTATTATATTTGCAAAAAGAATGTAATAATAATTTATCTATACAATTTTAAAGACCGTTCTATTTAGTAACCAAATTGTAACCAAATTTGTAACCAAATGGCGTAAGAACGTCTTGTTTAAAGTTAATGCTATAAAAATGGTACTTGTTCTAATGAACTGTACTAGTAGTGCTCAAAATAGAATGAAAATCATTTACTAATCTGGTGATTGGGTTGCCAAATTTAATCAGGAAGGAATTTGAATAAAAATATTCCCGAGCTATAGTGCTGGATATAATATTTGAAACTCTTTACTAGCATATAATCGATAAGGAGTAAACTTATATCCAATGGCACACGCGTATTTATATAAATATGATATTTTCAACTCAGAAAATAAGTCACTTCAAGTTTTCTAATATATACGCGTTTTTTAAACTAGAATAATATAAGCAATTTAAGTGATATTTCAATTATATATAAGATGTTATCACGCAAGATTTAAAACCCTATTTTGGTACGCAGTAAGTACCATATTTGTGCGCAAACACTTAATTCCATTTTAGTTTTTAACATATGAATTATGAAAATAAGTAATAAACGCACAATAATTATATGAAATGTGAAAAAGTATGATTATATAAAAACAGACTAAAACTTATGACCAGTTATCTGAGGAAAATGGAAATTGAGAAAGACTCTTACCTTAAAGTTTCTGCAAGTTTCTTGAATTAGAGTAAATAGGTTTCTTGAAAAACTTGTCGTCTCTCACGGATCCTTTCACTAGTTTGAGAGAAATTGTTTCATCCTCAGAATAGCAAAAGTATGATTTATAATATTAGTCACAAATTAATAGTAGTTATGTATTCCTGGAAATACAGATATAACACTGTATTAGACGGTGTATAAAACTACATAAAACTCACGTAATTATAATAAATAAGTACTTTCTTTTGCCTCGATTATTCATTTTAAATAATAAATATGATAAGGAGTTATCTTACTCTCTATATAAGATTTTCAAACAGATAACATGAATAAAAATGTTCGCGTGAAGTATCCTTCGTGTTCCCTATCGCCCGCAGATAGAAACATAAGTTATAGCTGGTAGGGATATACTAATCAATCCAGCTTTAGTCGTGGGAAATCAAAATACTACTAATTAAGCTCATATACTAGGTATGAAACAGGTAATATAACATTGCTGGAAATGCTTAGGTCTATATATAGTTATTAGTAGGCTCACTAGGGTAAAAGTAATAATTATATAATATATAAAATTAGATAAATATAAAAAGTAATAAAAATATAATAATATAATATATAATAATAATCATAATAATAGCTTACTAATATGTATACGAAATAATAGTATAAATATAATTTAGGAGTAAATACTCATCTGTAGTTAATAATAATATTTTATATAGATATATATAGATAATAATGTAAAATAATATATATAATATATAAAATAATATATTATATTATAATATAAAATAATATTATATATAATAATAATATTAATATATATAAGTATAATATGATTAGAGAGTCGTATATATAGAGTCTCTATTATTTTAGTTGGTTTAGATAGCGTACTAACAATTATACATACGCAGCATTCCATCTATACTCTAAAATTTCTGACATATATATTGCTTAGTCAGTATAATACATGAAATAGCATATGATCGCGCAATCACTGGGCGAAAAATTTTATTTTACCGCACCGATGCTAGGCGAGTGCGGAAAGCTGTCATAACATCAGCACAATTCAACGGCAGGAATACATAAAAAGAAGATTAAAGAGAAATCACAAATATTCACTATCCTCTCAGGGGAAGAGGTCATCCACTACGCTGACACACACCAAGGGAGACTACATGTTTTGGAAATTACTCTCTGTGTAAAAATGTGTTCGTCTAGAGATATCCTCGCTAACAAAGAGATAACACTACAATAAATCAAACTCCACAATAAGATAGAATTTGGCTATTTTTTATTTTTAGGAGCATGGAAAGGACGATAACTACTACTCATGTCCTATCTAGTTGTGTCCAAGTCTGTAGCCTACGGCAAGTCGCCTCACGTACGAGGTGCTTCCCTTTCGTGTACGATTGCCGGTACGTGTGGATAACACTAGGTGGGAGGGTATCGTTGTTTCTAATTAACCCGCTTATACAGATAACGGATACATAGTATGATTATGATCCCGGGTGCGGGCTGCTCCGGCTGAAAAATTAAAACAAATCACCCCCGCATAGTTACACATTTTTCCATATTACCAAAAGCGGGGTTCCGGAGCCCTCCCGGAGGGGGAATTAGTTCCTACCGTAGTCCCCGGAACCGAGAGACCCCGAACTCTGCCCACTCGGTGCGGTATACCCTTGGGGTATTTCTTTAGTAAAAGAAAAAAAGCAAAATTTAATAGAAAAGTCTATTTATTTTAACGAAAAACCAAAAAGGTTTCTAAATAGGCTCTCTAATCATATTACTATTATTTTAGCAATTAACATTTTAATTATAATTATATGTTTTTTTTTTATTTTTTAACATTTTCCTAATCTAAAATTTTACCAGGATTCAAAAATGTATCCTTTGCGCTGTAGCTATTGTAGTTTTTGAGAATTATATTTTTTTTTCTTTTTTTTCTTTTTTTTTTTACATTTTCCGCCTTAAAATGCCAAGATTCCAGCAATGTATTCCTTTCCCTGTAGCTATTGTAGTTTTTAGATATGGATTGATGATAGTTGTCGCTCTAAACCAATTATCACCGTATATATATTTATATATATATAATAATATACTATATATATATATATATATAATATATATATATATATATATTATATATATATATATATATATTAATTATTATATATATATATATATATATTAATAGATATATATATATATATATTTATAATGTCATACTATTATATATATAAATATTATATATATTTAGTTACCGTATATTTTATATTTTATATATATATATATATATATATATATATATATATATATATATATATATATATATATATATATTTTTTAATATTCATATAAAAAAATTTTTTTTTGCTACTGCTAAATATATATATATATATCAACATCATCATCATCATCATCATCATCATCATCACCCACCTTCTCTCCCCAAGACTGGGGGTTAGGTGCGAAGCATGCACTAGAAACCAGAAAAGAGTTGAAGAATATGACGAAAGTCGAAAAGAAAAGCCCAGCCTTACCACCCCTTTATACCTTTTAGTGAGAACTTCGTCGCATTCAAGAAAATCCACCCTAGATCTTCACGGGACAGCGACGGACCTCACTATTGGCATCTCGTCAATGTTTCGGTATATCCTTTGCCCAGGTGGCCACAACAATACCCCCTCACCAAACCCCGCCATTTACCACTATTATGCACCTTGTCTTCTCGCCTCGCCAAACTCACATTTCTCTCCTCCAGGTCATTTCTTTTACTGACTCAATCCACTTTTTCCTCGGTCTCCCAAGCCGGTCGATTCCCAGCACACTCACTACTATATATATATATATATATATATATATATATATATATATATATATATTATATATATATATATATTATATATATATATATATTATATATATATATATATTATATATATATATATATTATATATATATATATATTATATATATATATATATTATATATATATATATATTATATATATATATATATTATATATATATATATATTATATATATATATATATTATATATATATATATATTATATATATATATATATTATATATATATATATATTATATATATATATATATTATATATATATATATATTATATATATATATATATTATATATATATATATATTATATATATATATATATTATATATATATATATATTATATATATATATAATATATATATAATTTTCTTAGAGGGTGGGTTCGGAGTCGGAGTTGGTCAAGTCACCGGGTATTTTTTTTAATTTCAAAAAGGGTGGAGTCCGGAGTCGGCAGTCGGAGTCGGTAATATTCAAGAGGTCGGAGTCGGAGTCGGAGTCGGAAGTCGGAGTCGGAGTCGGAGTCGGAAGTCGGATCGGTAAAGTTTCAAAGAGGTGGAGTTCAGAGTCTGAGTCGGAAAAATTTCTGAACCGACTCCACAACCCTGCTGAGGACTGTCTCACTCACAACCATAAACCTTACTCATATCTACGTTTACTTTCAAACCCCTTCCTTTTAACACTGTGCCAAATCTCTCTACCAATCCTCTCAAACTCTCTTCAGATTCACCATACAGAACCAAATCATCGCATATATTAGGTAGGGCACCCTCCACTCATCTCCATTCTCCCTCATTTTAACACAATTTCCTGCCACCCCACCTAAATCTTTCATAAACCCATCCATATACAAGTGAATAACCAAGGAGACATAACACAAACCCTGTCTCACTCGCTATTAATACTAACAAAACCAATCACCTTTGACACCAGTTATTTTTTACACACGCCTCACTATCCTCATAATACTTTTGATTCCCATTCAGAAGCCTACCACCGAACACCATATCATCTAACACTGCCATAAGCTTCCCTTAATAAGCCCAATCATACGCCTGGTTGCAACATTCATAAAACCTTAAATACATTTATTCTTCTTCCCTCATTTTTTCAAATCATTTGTTTCAATGTAAAGATTTTGATCCACACAACCTTCTACCACTCCTAAAATGCACCTTGTCTTCACCCAATCAGTCCGTCAGTCACTCGACGCACTCTTTCGACCAAAATACCAGCACTTGATTTCCCTACAACATCAATAAACTATTCCCCTATAATTTCTCAGTTTCCCCTTATCTCCCTTAACCTTTTATATTAAGGGTACTATTACTGCTCAATAAATTGGGGGAATGGGAGGAGTCGAGCGCCTTGCACCCTTGAATCTGCCTCCTTCCCCTAAATTTGAGCGACATCCCCATTACATTCCCCCAATATTGTCTTTTCAATGTTTTAAGAAAATAATGTATGGGGAACTAAACTTTTATATACGTTATGAAAATAAAGTCACATTTTGGAAATAAATTTGTTTTTAATTTTATTATTAATGTTATTTTTTTTTTTTTATCAGATTTGTCGATTAGAGTATAGTAAAGTAGTAACATTAGTAAGACGTTGAAAGGGGTTGAATTAAAATTAACTTTTTTTCCTATTGCGGTATATATATATATATATATATATATATATAATATAATATATAATTATATATATATTATATATATATATATTATATATATATATTATATTATATATATAATATTTATATATATATATATATTATATAAATATAATATATATATATTATATATATATATATCATATTATTAGTGATTGGAGATTCCAAATTTCCAGCCGATGCCGATTCCGATCCCGATACCAGTCAAAAGTGCCGATTTCGGAATTTCCGATTCCGATTCCGATTCCAATTCCAATTCTTTATATACTATATATATATATATATATACTATAATATATATATTATATATATATAGGTATATATATAATAGTATATATATATATATATAATATATTATATAATATATATATAATATATATATAAATATATATATATAGATATATATATATCATGCCTATATTTGCTAAATCAAACTAATTTTAGATATTGTAAACCTTATAAAATTATATGTTATGAATTCTCTTATATTTTATTCTTTGCTAAAGAAATAATTAGTTAATTACCTTTTATTTATTTAACCACTGAAAAATTAATTAGCAATATTTAAAAATCTTACAATAAATGAACAATTTTTTCATTTTTTGTTTTAAAAAAAAAAAGTTCCTCTTAATTTGACTAACAGTAAGACTTGAAGCAGTATCATTATTATTTGTAGTCCAAAGATGACTCTTAAAATTGTAGTTGCAAAAAACATTAACCATTTGTGCCGTTTTCTGAGTGCATTCCGATTTTTTAATAAGAAATGAGAATAAAATTGATTCTCCAATTCTTGAAGAGTCTTAGTCACTTTGCCACGGAAGAGGGGGCAGCGCTTAAATATTTCTAGGCCAAGGACAGCCAAAAAGGCTGAAAGTTGCCTTTATTCATGACCACCATTGTAGAGACTTTCTGAATTTTTAATTAAGTTTCATATTTTTATACTTGTCTGATTTCTACTTTTATAACATCTTCAATTTTTCAATATAATGTGTCTTTCTCCTTAGGAATGAGTTTCTTTGCTGTTTTTAAGTCTTTTTTCGCTTTAAATTCCGAAAACAGCTTTCAAAAATTTTAAAACTATATATCTTCGTATCACCTTTTTTCGCCCTATTTGTTCGTAAATGAGAAGAATCTGAGATTGGTTTAAAGTTGTGGAAACTGTTTTCCTTTCTTTATACAACATATATATTCTTCGCACATCCATTGCTTAAGAATATCTTCCACTTCTTTATTGTTATATTTTTATCCTCAAGGAATGTAGTTTAAAGCGTGGATCAAGATGGGTAGAGCACAAGATTCTTATAAGTAAAGTAAATGCTGAATCCATTTTTTACTGAATTTTTCCATATGCTGATAACTGTAGGACCCCAAAGTCCCTCAAATAGTCATTTTTTCTGACTTTTTTCAAAAAAACTGGCAAATCACTTTCATATTTGGGATTATGGCCGATGCCATATTGATTCCTTGTGGCTTCAATTAAATTTGTTACATCAACAAATTTTTTTAGATGTTTTAGCAATTTTTCAACGAACTTTCCGTTTTTCTTAAGGATGCAGGTTTTGAATGATCACTGGAAATAAGAAATGAGAGCCGTCTTTTGTTCAAAAATTTTTGAAAGCATATGATACTGGCTATTACATCTGGTTTGTACATCCTGAAAAAATCTGTGCTGTGGTAAATAAATTCTATTTTGATTATTCTTCATCTTGGCAATCTCTTGAGGCGGTGATTAAAATGACCATACGATTGTTTGATATTGGAAATATTTTTTCACGTCTCTTTGTTTTTCAAATATGGCATCATTGAGAACTAGTGTTCAAAGAGTGTAAAGCCAAGTAATTCATGGCAATCCTGCGTTGTGTAACTCCTGAGCCATAATTAGGTGTGCGTTATTCCTTAACAATAACATTGAAATTTTATTAGCAGGAATATTGAATTCTTCATAACATTTTGAGACAATCACTTATATTAGATGTTGTGTGAGTACGTGAAAAGGTGAAAACTCGAAGGATTAGCATATATTCAATAGCTCCAATTATTACAAGCCTACCAGGCAAATATTTCACTGCTCACTAACGAGTTCACGGGTATATAATTATTATCAAAACATATTAACAAACATGAACGTACATTGATCAAAGTCTGCCTAACATGACTGTCTGAAATTCTTAACATTGAATATCTTAGGCTCTACGTTACAGATGGCGCCGCCAACCAGTTTTCTTTAATTAAATAATTAGGAAAAAACTGAAAATTAAAAATCAATAACGCAGACTTCGAAATAATGTTCTTAGAAATATCATAAAGATAAGAATAAAACTTATTTTCAGATTGGTATACCAAAGAATCGGCCAAAGAAATCGGTACAAATTTGCCGATTCCGATTCCGATTTCGATTCCTGAAAAACAGCCGATTCCTCCGATTCCGATGCCGATCACGATTTAATCGTCCCCATCACTAATATATATATATATATATATATAATATATATATATAATATATATATATAATTATATATATATATTATATATATATATATATATATATATATATATAGTATATATATATATTATAGTATTATATATATATATAATGAAATTAATTAAAATTGCAAGTGAAACACGGTTTCTCATTATTAACTAGTGGTAGAGTACTGAACCGCGTTCTTACACTCAAAGAAGAACTAAAAGTCTTTTTTGTGAAGGAGAAACATGATGCATTTTCCTAGGTTGCTGCAAAATGATGATTGGTGTTTACAGCTGTCATATTTGTCAGATATATTTAGTAAACTATATGCATTAATACTTCATTACAGGGACGACAAGAAACAACAGTTTTTTCAACCAATGAAATGAAAGGTTTCATGAGAAAGGTAGCTTCTTGGAAGTCTGCAATTGAGAAAAATGATTTTTCAAAATTTTCCATCCCTTTTAAAATTTTCGTAACGTAATGGCGAGGAAAGGCTAAAAGACCTCATTCTTGACATCATTATCAAAATTGCAAGATGCAGTAGATAAGTACTTTCCTTCTCTTTCCGTTAAGAATCTTGAGTGGATTGTTTCCCCATTTCACAGGCAGATACTGCTGAAGAACTAGATTTCACAACTACTGAAAGAGACGAATTTAATGATCTCTACGCTGATTCTTTACTGAAAATTAAACTTAAGACTGAACTTATCAGCCGGCTGATTTTTTGGCTTAGCATACAAAAGGAGTATCCTAATCTAGTAGAAAAAGTCACAAGTTTCCCTTTTGCCATTTCAACATCATACTTTTGTGAACAAGCTTTCTCTGCAATGGGTCACAATAAAATGCAAAACAAAAAATAGATTGTTGAATCTTCAGGAAAATATGCCTGTTGCGTTATCAAAATATCAGACCTAACATACAATATTTGTGCTCCAAGCTTCAAGCACAAATTCCCATTAATCGATTTAAACCGCAAACTGCTCCAGCTTTCAAATTTTAACAGGTTTGTTTTATAGATATTTTAAATTTTAAAATCTATGATTATATGATTCATTAGATTATTATTATTATTATTATATTATTATTATTATTTATTATTATTATTATTAATTATATTGATTATGTATATTATCTACTCTCATTATTATTATATCTCTTATTATTATTATTGATTGATTATAATTAATTAAATTATTTTATTTATTATATTATTAATTATTATTATTATTATTATTATTATTATTATTATTATTATTATTATTATTATTATTATTATTATTATTATTATTATTATTTATTATTATTATTATTATTATTATTATTATTATTGTGATTTATTTTATTTTATTTTTTATTCCCGTGTTTATTTTTCGTTTTGAATTACAAAAGGTTGGGATATCACTTTCCAGGCTAACATGTATTTCTTCTATTTATTTCTAGCCTGGGGTTCAAGTTTATTCTGGATTGGATCCGGCTATGACAAGGATCCTTTCTTGAAAGGTGTGTGCATAGGCCCATAACTGAGCAACCTCAATAATGTTGATATTTGCCTTTGGAACTTTCAATCAACCTATCAAAATTGTAGTGGACTCAATCACAGAGTCTTACAACTATATATATATATATATATATACTAATATTATATATAATATATATATATATATAATTATTATATATATTCGTACTATATATATTATACTATATATATATATAATATATTATATATATAATATATATATATATATATATATAATATAATATAATCATACCTTCTCTTCCTACTAGATAATTGGGATACTAGGTTAGTGGTGCATAACACTGCACCGGAAATATGGATAGTTAAGCAGAAAAAGCATTGAAACGTTAAGGGAATGGAACCCTCGCGCTACTACTTCCTCTTCATTCTTTCCCATGGCGTTAAGCCACCGCACGCCACTGATATATATATATATATATTATATATATATATATATAAGTATTTTTTCTTTTTTTTTAAATAAATTTTATTATAATATATATATAGTATATATATATATATATATATATATATATATAAACTATATATATATAGGCCAGCTCCCGAAAGCTTCATGCATGTAACTAAAAAATTATAACAGCTACAGGAAAATAAATAAACATTTTTTGATTTCGGCATTGGCAATTTCATGGATTGAAACTTAAAAAAATCTATTTATTCTATATTAATCAATAACACGTTAAATATTAGTATAACTTTGGTCTGGCCAGATACCAGTGGGCGTAGAATAAACGCCCCCGCAGGCCCCCGCGTGCGGGGGCGCGAGGAGCCAGAGGGCGCCACGGCGGGTTTAAGAGGGATGAGCACTTTTTCGATGAAAACTCCATAATGAAAGCTCTCTCTCTCTCTCTCATCTATACTATATATATATTATATATATATTATTATATTATATATATTATATATATATGTATTAAATTTATTTCTTTTACTTTTTTAATTTAGATAGAATAATATATAATATATATATATATATATATATATATATGATATATATATATACAGGATATTTTTTTAACCCGATATATTGATAGTAAATCTGGAAACTTTCTCAATATTATTGATTTGCTATCCAGGTATGACCCGCTTCTTAAAAGTCACCTGGAGAATGAGAAAAGCAGAACAAAATATATGAGTGCTCCTATTCAGAATGAACTCATTAGTTTGGCTTCACAACATGTGCTCCGTGACATAATAAGTGTAGCTCAAGATGCGCCCTTTTTTCCTCTTATTTTGGATACGACCCAAAATATTTCTAAAAATGACCAACTGTCAGTAGTAATAAGATATGTCTGCATCAATTACGATGAAAAGAAGCTTCAAATTAATGAGTCATTCCTGGGGTTTATTCCCATAACAAATCAAAAGGCCGAAGGTTTAGGAAGTGAAGTGTGTAAGTTTTAGGTCAGTAAAATAAATTTTCAATTTAAAATTTCAGAGGGCATGGCTATGATGGTGCTACTGTTATGAGTGGGAAGTACATTGGACTGCAGACCAAAATCAAGCGAAAGTCGCCTAATGTAGAGTATGTGCATTGTGCAAATCACAACCTTAACTTAGTCTTGAATGATTCTGTAAAAGAGATTACAGAAATGATTGTTTTTTATGATGTGATTAATGAGATATATGGGTATTTCAGTCAGAGTCTTCCAAGATGGCAATCAATGCAACAAATCACTTAAGAAAATGATACCGGCAACAAACGAAACTATGCTAAACTAACAAA
>JABUQX010015914.1:2500-10000 GCA_015478945.1 Trachelipus rathkii | reverse complement strand
TAATAACTTATAAACCTACGCCATAATAATTTATAAACTTTTTCAAGACATTCGTTCGTTCGTTCGTATAAATGAGTGTTGAAATGATAATAATTAGTAGTTTCAAATGTTTATTACCTCGTTTAATATTTACTGTGCGTATAATTTATTATTATTATTATTATTATTATTATTATTATTATTATATTATTATTATTATTATATTATTATTATTATATTTATTGATTAATTATTATTATTATTTTATTATTATTATTATTGCATAAAAGGTGTTTGTTAAGTTTTCAGAAATGTAGGTATGGAAAAATGCTTGTTAAGCAAGAAATATATTTAGGGTTTCAGAGTGATATAATAGGACGGCTAATTACTTTCTAGTTTGGACTTTTGATCCCAATATTTAAATAACTCCGAGGTATGCTTTTACAGTTGAGTTAACTCATGAGAAAGCATCACGAACCCTCATGGCGAAGTGCTCTCACTTGAATTAAAACTCGCGATGCCTGAGGGCAGTATCTTTGTCTGCCTGCAAGGGAACGGCATCATGCCTTTCATTGGTAAGGTCATCTCTTAAAAAGAAACAAAAAATAGTTAACTCATGGGTGATCTGGTTAAGTACGTCTTTTTACCAGGAGTAGAACCAGACTCATTGGAGTTGAAACAGACACATATGAAAAAAAAAGAAAAATAAAAGAAGGGCTCTTATTTATTTATTAATTTATTTATTTTGATTTATTTATTTTGATAAATAGAATCTTTATTTTTTTTATTACGTACTTTATTAGTTATTTCAAATAAACATAAGGGGAATAACACTTACAGTACACTAATTATAATTATTCTATAGAGGAACCGAATTTAGCGTGCAAATTAAGTTATAAGTATGAGCAGATATGCGGTTTAATCATAGTATAAATATAATTAAAATTAAAGTACTTCAATCCAATGTTATAATTTTCGGAACATCTTGTGATGGTGTGTGTGTTTGTGCAGTACCTTTGGCGGGAAAATTTCCCACCAAAGAGTAAAACTGATATAATATGACTTTGAATATAACAAAAGTTTATTTTAATAATCACAAATACTTCAAGTATTTTCTCTTGGTACAAAAATTTTGAAGAAACGGCACAGTGGATCAGTAAAGTTTAGGGATACTTTTAAGCAGGGATGGCACGGAAAAAAATCAATTGATTTTTTCAACTGAGTTTTTCACTTGATTTTTTTCTCCAAAAAATCATGATTTTTTGCTTGTTTTGATTTTTTGACTTTATAATATAATATATATTTTATTTTTTGGATGTTTAAGTGTGATTTTCATTTCAATAGAAAATAAAGATTATAATTATAATATCATAGCAAGTTCTAACTCTGTTTCAAATTACACTTTAAAAATGCTCAACAAAAGATCATGTTTAAAACGATGTTTCTTTTATTTATGATGTACTTATTATATCATTATTATACAAATAACACTCTTAGTGTTTCTGTTTCAATCTGTTCAGTTATACGTATAAGCCCTCATTTTAAGATTTTGAACTCAGATATAGGGCCTAGGGTTAAAATAATACTTAATCGAACTTAAAAAAAAGTTTATTTACAAATTAGTATTTCGCTGACGTCACGATTCTCAAGCAAATCCAAAACAAATCCAAAAAAATCGCAAAAAATCCGAAAAACCAAAATTTGATTTTTTTCTCAAAAAAATCCAAAAATCCCCAACCCTGCTTTAAGCAGAAAATTTTCCTACGAAAGAGTACAGTGCACACCACACACACACACACACACGACACACACACACACACAAAGATGATCCAAAAAATATAAACATTTGGTCGCAGCTCACACATACTGCTCTCTCTTCACACCACACACCACACACACACACACACACACCACCACACACACACCACACACACACACACACACACACACACACACACACACCTACACAACACACACACACACACACAACACCTACAACACCACACACACACACACCACAACACACACACACACACACACACACACACACACACCACACACACACAACACACACAAGATAGTCCGAAAATTATAACATTCAATTGAAAAGGTCGAATATATAAATTTTAATTATATTTTATACTATGGTTTAATTATTGTAATTTAAGTATTATGTGGATGATATAAAACAAAACAGTAAGACGCCGAAGAGTGGTCTTCATTATAACATTGCTGAAAACAAAAATTTCTTTAAGTACCTTAATTTAATGAACGACTCGGAGTTCCGCAAATTGGTGTGACTTAGTCCAATGCAAGAACTAATAATCGTATATTTTTTAGAATTCGTATTCAGTTGAAATTTGAAAAAATCGCCAAAATGGGGACCTGCAAATCGATATGGATTACCGAGCAAGGGTATAGTAGACAACATGAAAAGGCGCTTAAACACTTTGAAGTGTGTGTTAAAATGAAGATAAGTATCGAACTTTCGATTAACTCGGAGAAAACTATCAAACCTCCAAATATATCGTGTAAAAAAATATTGTCCGACGATATTTCGAAAATCTGGAATAATATCAGTATTTTCGATAATCGATGATTTTGGTGGTTTGTTCTATTTGCGTTTCGCTTTGCAGGAATGTGCAGTCGGAGAAGATGGCGACACCCTCATACTCTTTACCAGGATTAAAATCGCTATCGATTGAAGCTGTCATATTTTTCAAATTTGAAGTTATAAAATGTTTATAGTCAAAATGGACATTGACAAAACACATTATGTCTTCCTATGTTCCTTCATTGCCTGTTTTATTACCACAACAGGTTAAGATGAATATATTAAGTAAATGACTAAACATTTAATTTTTCCACCTCTCTTCAACTACACACAACATAAATATATAAATATAGTAATTTAATTCAATGTTATAATTTTCGGCCTTTCTCGTGTACCATTTATGACGCCAATAATTTTCCGCCAAAGTTAAACAAATTTAACAGAGCTTTATATATAACACAAAGTTTACTTTTATAATCACTTATAGTTTTAATATTTATAGTGGTAAAAACTTTCGAAAAGGAAGATGCCTAATATTTTTTAAAAAAATTACTTGCTAGCAATATTTTTTATGGAAAATTAAAAACGAAGTTAGATATTTGTTTGTTGTTAATTAATCTCAATCACAAAGGATTTAACCCACATTCAACACTAGAAAATCATGACGTGAAGTTTTCTCTCGAAAATATATTTTAAATTCTAAAGGGCATACCCGCAATTTCTCCTGTGAATTTCCCTATCTATCTATCTAACCTACTATATGTAAATACTACATTTAACACTATATACTGCACCTCGCAACACTTGCCCTCTCACCATGAATTATTTTTCAATTTTTCATTCAGCTCCAATAACTTTTTATTAACCTTTTTCATCAAACAATTTTCCATGAATCTTTAATACCAAATTATGAACTTTTCCCACGAGTTTACTACTAATAGACATTCTATGGCTTTCAGTAAGCGGGATTTGTTTTAAGCATACTTGTATTTTACGAGAGGATATATAAGGGAAGGTTTCGATTTTTTCGGGATTTTGGTGGCCAAGGTAGTTAGATTTTAAATTTGAGCATACTTTTTGAAATTATTAGCATTTGGGAAACATTAAAGCGTTCATTTAGGGCGTTTTTTGTGTCTCTTTTAGTATGTGTATTATTTTCATTTGAAAGAATCTGAAAATTTTGACATTTTTCACTAGAAAGCTAAAGAGAAAAAAAAATCGAAATGGTTTGAAATTTGAACCACACGAAGATAAGGCATTTATCGAAAATATGACTGATTCGATTATCGTTATCTCCTACCAATTCCAAAGAAGCGGCCTGTGTCAAAACTCAATAACAAAGAAAATTGCGAAGACTAAAATAAAAAACCACGATATTTTTTTTATTATTCATTCTATCAACATAAAATGTTCAAAGCATGTATAATTTGGCTAGTTCGCATTTTTATTTAGATCAATTTTTTATATACCAAACCATTTTGCTGCTATTCGCCTGAAAAAAAAAAATCTAAATTTTTAAAATGCACTTTATTCGGTCCAAATCGGCTGCAAATTTCAAATATTTTGCTCTGATTTAAAATCTGCGGTCTTCAGTAACCAAAACCTAGGAAAAATCGAAAATTTAAAATCTAGAGACTTCAGCCAACAAATTCCAAGAAAAATCGAAAAAAAAAGTTCTGTTCAGTCTTAAAAAATTAAAACAGGGTAGATAAAAGAATTTCTGTAATTTACAGGTACGTTACGAGAGAAACGCTTGCTTGTTTGCTTCTTCTTATTCCTCAAAGGAACCAAGGGCCACCATCATGATTTGTCACCTCTGGTTTAATCGTAACATTGGTCTCAGTAATCGAATGAATAAAGCTCTGCAGATGATTAGCCCAGCCCCACACAACACAGACTTGGCTTAGCTTCTCGGCTGGCCAGGATTCGATCGAGGAGAGGGGAGGGGGGTATAGGTTAATCAATTAAGCATATCACTTTATCGACTGAGTTACGTGGGAAGTTACAAAGGAGACTGGTAGAGTACAAAAATACTTAACAAAAGGGAGATGAGTTATTTACCTGCGATGGTAAAGTCACCTGCAAATAAGTGTCTGAACGAAATATCTAAAAGTAGGCTAAAGGTCAAGATAAGAAAGGAATTGCCTATAATGAGTCCTAAGTAATATATATATACTGTATATGAATTCATTTAATTTACTTTTACCGAGTACAAGGTTTTCACAAGTCAAATATATATATATATATATATATATATATATATATATATATATATATATATATATATATATATATATAATAAATATAATAAATATATATATATATATATATATATATATATATATATATATATATATATATATATATATATATATATATATATATATATATATATATACCATAGTAACATATATATATATATAATATATGTATATATATATATATAATATATATATTAATAATATATAATAATAATATATATATATATAATATATAAATATATATATATAGAAATATATATATAAAATATAATATATATATAAAATATATATATATATAATAATAATAATATATATATATATGTAACTAATAATAATAATATATATATATATATATATATAATAATAATAATAATATATATATATATATATACACATATAGACGCCGTTATATAAAGGTTGGGAATGGAGTGTAATAATAATATATATATATATATATATGTATAATATATAATATAATAATATAATAATAATAATAATAATATGTATAATAATAATATATATAATAATAATATATATAATATATATATATATATATATATATATATATATATATATATATATTATCTAATAGTACAAGTACAGTGTTTTCAAAAGTTTGAATAATAAAAAATGATAATTCACACAGCCCAATATTTATAAATATTTCATAATTTACGAAAAGTTTTATTTCAAAATGAGTATAACTAGTAAGAAGTCTTATATTATTAAAGAGTGTTTCCTTTTTAGCATGAAAATAAGAATTTAATATTTCTTTTTTTCTTTCTTAAAATCAGTTATAATATCTTCTATCAAGTGATGTTTTTGACGTGAAACGTTTCCCCCGCGAATGCCTAGTTAACATAGCCCATTTAATCTTTCGTTGGAAATAGTTGACCTTAGCCACGTTTTAACATGTCGTAAGGTACTAAACGACCTTTCAATTGCACAAGTAGTTGATGGAAGTGTGGAAAGTACTTTGATAGCTTGTGGAACTGTTGGGAAAAATGTACAATGATTTTGTAGTAATGTGCTGTAACTCATTTTCTCATCTATTTGTTCCCTATCTGAATCATTCCAGAAATTAAACAAAGATTCTGCTTCACCAATTAGGTTGTCAATATTATATTCAGTTATAATGAGTTCAATTTTTTTTAAATATTCGGATTTGGTTAATTTTCTTGTTCTAACTGGGTGCAAAATGCAAGGAAAGGTCGATGTTATATTGTGTTCCGAAAATTTGAAACTCAGAGATGAAATGAGAGAATCAAGATAAAGTATAAATAGTGCAACTCTGAAGCAATCCTCAGCAGAACTTTTTGATGTCCCTGAGGCTGGAATTCCTTTGGATACTGCACTTGGAAATGAAAAATCTTGGCAAAAATTCTTAGATTTTTAAAAAATTCCTTTAAAAAGAGACTGCATTATTTTCATTTCCATCAGTTTTTAAAATATTTAAAAGTTTTTCTATGTGACAATGAACCTCATCCAAATTTATTACTTTAGTTTGATGAATATTTCCTATAGGCTCCAAATATGAACTATATTTCGTCATGATTATTAAACAGATGAGAAATGCAGGACTTCCTGCTGCTGATGAAAGCTGACATGCTGCAGTTCGTGTGGCTTGCGTTACATCTGGATCAGATGAGAGATTTTTTAATGATAATTTTATTTGGCTAAAATGTTTCTTAAAATATCCTAGTTGATTTGTACTTGGCAGACCATCGTGTTTCGCATAACAATAGTATATTAGCCACCAAATTTCTGCGAGACATTTTTTCACGGAAAAATTTTATAAATTATTTTACTATTCCAATAGTGTTTCGAAATTCTGGAACAGTATTTAGGTCATTAATTATTAAATTGAAACGATAGGAACAACAATGAAAAAATTTGGCTTTAGGGTACTGATCTCTTATTAACTTCTGAACTCCATTTTCTTTGCCAGTCATGGTGGAGCACCCATCAAACCAAGTCCAACAAGCTTACTCATATTTAAATTGTAAATATCTCGTGTAGTAGACAATATAGCTCTGGCTATATCTTCAGCTTTAAGTTTTTTAAGAGGAGTAAAGCCTAGAAATTCTTCACGTACATTGAGATCCTTATCAACGAAGCGAACACCAATCGATAGCTGTTCTGTTCCGGATATGTCTGCTGCCTCGTCTGCTAAAAGAGAGAAATATTTACAATTGTTTACTTCATTCAAAATTTGATTACATATCAACTTTCCACAAATAAATATAAGTTCATTCTGAATCATATGTGATGTGTATTTAGCTTTTACTCCGCTTGATTTCAAATGTTCCACAAGAACAACATCTCCAGCTTTTACTCTGAATTTGAGCAAATCGGAAAAATTGACGGTATCTGCAGTGCTACCTCTAATAGCGACATCATAAGTGCAACAAAATATTAAAGTAGAAATTATAGGTGCCAATTTTTGCCTATTTTTTTAATAAATAAGGGCTCAGCAACATGCAGTTGCTCAGTTACACTAACACGCTTATTTTATATTATTCGTTTTAAATTCCTTGCTGCTACCACAATCTAATAATATTAGATTGTGCTGCTACTGAGGCATCTTTATGCCATTCTGAATTTGCATGGACTTTAGCACATGAATGCATGTCTTTATATTTTCTAAATGGTTTTACAATAAAGGAGCCAAATATGTCTCTTTTGATAGAATGTCTAAATAAGCCA
>JABUQX010015913.1:30000-42137 GCA_015478945.1 Trachelipus rathkii | reverse complement strand
GGAGTCTATGAGAGCTCCCCAGAAAATTTAAGGGAATCCTACCCCACTGACAAAACCTTTGAGGAACGAATTCAAGCTTATTCAACTCCTGTAGTGGGAGTACCAATATTTGAAGAAACCGAAAGAGAGGCATATTTAGATCAAGAACAAAGTGAAGATCGGCCATTTCCTCCTGATGAATTGTCCTTCGAGGGTTTTGAGGGCAGAGATAATTTCGTAAGTGATCGGCTAACGGAGCTTACGTCGCAACGAAAAAGCAATACACGTCCTTATACTCAGTCGCGAGGCACTTGTCAGGAGCTACCGATAGTCTTCCCCTTTTTGATAGAAAGAAGGGCACAAAATAAAAAGAAAAATTAAAAATACAATAAAAATAACGTTTTGTAATATATATAGTAAAGGAAACAAATAAAATAAATTTATTTGGTATTAAAAACTTATAAAAGTTAAGAAAATTTATAATTAATAATCATATTAATTTTTTTTGCAGATTTTGGTGTTGGGACACTCCTGGGTGAAAGATTTGAAGGAGGCCTATACCCCAGAATTACTACCAGGAGCAGAAGTAACTTTTGAATTTTACCCGGGAAAGGGTTTGGATTTTTTCCACGGTCTGATAGACCTAATTGTGAAACCATATCACACTCATATGGTGATCTTTACGATCATCCCTGAAGCTTATAGGAGAGTTTACTTACGGGACCCAAGCTCGCGTGAAGGAACAGGGCATTATTGGGTGACCACGGTTGATTTTAATTTTCAAAATGATTGATTCGCACAGCGGTTTTCGCGTTTCTCAGAGAAGTGTGCACAGATAAATCATAACATGGAAGTGATCTGTTTCAGTAGGCTCTCCTAGAGTTTATCCTTTCCATCTCGTTTCCAAACCTTCTCTGTTCTTCTCATTTCCTTCCACTGTTT
Organism: Trachelipus rathkii; assembly: GCA_015478945.1. NCBI lineage: Eukaryota > Metazoa > Arthropoda > Malacostraca > Isopoda > Trachelipodidae > Trachelipus > Trachelipus rathkii. The sequence goes on along the minus strand of JABUQX010015913.1, from coordinate 41,216 downwards.
CAATGCGTCCAACTCCGCGGGCCAGTACAGATTTCATTAATTCTAAGAAATTATTATATTATATATTATATTATAGTATAGATATATATAATATATTTATATATATACTATATTATATAATATATATTTAATATATATATTTATATATATATTATATTATTATATAGTATATTTCCACCTTGCTACCAATCTTCTGTAGAATGATGCATTTCTTGTCAGTTGTTCGTGCAGAAAACTCTCCAATTCTTCCTGCCATCCAGCATCTCAGACGGCGTCCACTCTGGACGCTCCTTCCTCTATTCACATACGCCGCGACTCACGTATTGTCGCTCCATCTAATTTGGTCTTTCGACTTCTCTTCTCTGGCATTCCATTAGATATCTTCTGGGCACGTTGCTGACCTCCATACGTTTCTCACATGTCACGTACCACCGCAGCTGTCCTCTTCCACAGCATCCACCACGCTTCTCGCCTAATCCGCCTAATTCTCATTTCTTCCTCCTGTCTCGTCTTGCATCTCCTTGAGATCAGTCGCAACACGCCGCATCTCGGAGCCTCACAACTATGCTCTTTGCTCTCGTATTAAGAGGCCCTGCTTCATTGCCCAATTCATCAGTATTTAGGGGATCTCATTAATACTTGTGATATATCCCTCTTGGACTCGTCATCCGAAATTGACTCTTTCTTTAACAATTGGAACAACATGCGTACTTGTCCATGTAAATTTAACCATTCTCTTAATTAATTCCAACATTGTGTCGTTTTACTCCATAAGTTCACCCCAATATTTAAACTGGGTCGTGTTGTCCTCGTCTTTCTCCATTCAAATTACCTCCAGGACACTCGACACCCGATCACATCACCTCTGTCTTTCCTGAGATTGTATCTTCTCCCCGCTCCTCCAACTCCTTTCGAAACTCAAGAAAATTTGCGTCTCTCATGATTTGTGCAACAACACAAGTCATCCGGCGTATCCAAAATCTAATTCTCACTCTGTTCCGCACCGATCTCCCACAACTGATCCATGTATATAATGAACGAATTGGAGACAGGCACGCTCCTTGCTCTTCCCCCGTTGTGACATCAACCATTTCCTCACCGTACAGTGGTCTTATATTGCAATTACTACTACAGAGTGCTTGGTTTAGTGGCATTTCCTATTTGTTAGGTATATCATACATTATTTCTCAGTTCCACCACAATATCCCATTGACACTCTATCACAGCCTTTTCTGAGCTACAAAAAGCTTTGCATATGTTTTTCTATTAGATTCAATTCTTTTCACTTTATCTTCAAAGCGAACCCAGAGATCTATAGTCGTCTTTCGTCTGAAACCATGTTGCACTCTTCTAGGCTTATCTTTCACTATCCCAGAGGGATGCCCCAATCTGCTTTCATAGATTTTGAGGATGTCTTCTTTTACTTGGAATACTGCCTAAACTGAGTTTTTTATATATGGGGGAGATTGTTGGCATACTCCATTACCAGCACATAATTCCACCTGTTCATCAGATAGTTAACACCGTCCTTGTCCTTCAATCCCATTTCCTTCTCAGATCTCTGAACTAATTCATCTTCTCCCGCCGCCTTTCCACTCTTCATGATCTTGCTCAAAGCCAACATCATCTCCTCTCCGTGATCGACAAATCCTTCCCCGCCCCCAACAATCAGGCTCTCCGCAATCTCTTCCTCCGACTACGCCTCCACATTGTACAAATCTCGAAGGGAATCTCCTCAACCTCACGTCAATTCCTTTTGGTTTATATTAGGACTCCTTTTCGTCCTTTATAAGTCGTGCCATTGGTGTTGGCATTTTCTGTATTTGATATATTAAAACCAGTTTTCTTTACGCTGTCAACACACTCATTCTTCCAACTATCGCTTCCGATTTTTTTTTTCCAGGGTGGTTCCTTTTCATCTTTTCACTCTATTCAGACTTCTTCGCCGAGCCTCGACATATTCTTCTTTCCTTCATCCCAACTCACCTTCTCGTTTTATCCATGGTTCTAAAAAAACATTCATCTTCCTTTCGTTACAGCAGTTTTAACAGTCGTTTATACCGATCGCACCATGGGTGTTTATCTTTCTCTTTTTTTGTTCCTCCACCATTTTTATTCCATCGTCCCTTTCTGCGCTCTTTAGCACCCCGCTTCCTTAAAGGTGTTCCAGCACTATTTGTTTCCAGCACATCCTCAACTTAGTCCTTCCTCTTCATGTATTTTCAATATTGTTATCTTAATTTTGCCGCTGAATTGTTTCCGTCGTAATCCTAGCCCTCTGTTAATCTTTTCTATTTGAACTCTCATTTCTCATCTTTCATTGAATGCCAAAGTAAGGTTTCTTTATTCATCTTCCCACACACCATAACCGTGGTCTGCATCTCCAGAACAGCATGGTTACACTCTTTCATTCAAACATTCCTTTACTGACTATACCAGTATCAGGTCTATCATGGATTTCTCCACATGAGTCAACGCCTCTATCTCTGAATCCATCATATACATGTCCATTTAATGATTTTTCTATGGTATAATAACGAGGGTTCATAACGTCATCCATTCTGCAAGCAGAAATCTAAATACACTCTCTCTCAGCTCTATATTCTCTTCGCAACGCTGAAGGCTCCAGTATGACACTTCACACTCTTCTGTGTTCCAACATGTCCATCCAGAATCTCCCATTATCACTTATTATTCGCATTGGCGACCTATTTTTAGCATTTCCTGCAAGTTTCCGATAACTTTCCTCTCTCAGCTTCCAGTTCCTCCCTGTTGCGGTAACTTCGTATAACACACTAATACCCATTGTGTTCCAATTTTGATTGTAAACATTCTCTTCTTTTTCATTCCCATAGTCAACACTTTCTACCTCTGGCGCCATTTCTTCCGTCGAATTACCACTACTCCATGTATGTGCAGCCTCGCCCACAGTACATCAAAATTGATAGTTGTATATGTATGTTTTGCTACAGCTTTCCCCATGAGGGTCTGGTCTCCAAACAAGGAACCTTTTTTTTATTTTTTCCCAAAATATCCAACCTACTTTCGTCAGCCCACCATCTCTCTCTACCCAAGGGTTGCCAACATTCAGAGGAGCACTCTACGGCTTTTCCCGGGAGGCATTCGGGTATTTCAGTCCTAATCGCGCGGTTCGGTCTCCGTCTAATCAAGGTCGTGGTGTTCGAGGAAACAGAGAGTTTCTTGAGCATTTTCACTTCGCCAGCGGCTTGCTAGGCCTGTTCTGGTTGCAGTTTTGGTCCACGGCTCCTTATTTTTATATTTCGGAGCTACCCTCCTTAGAGGGTCCTCCCCAATCCGGCCACGCTGGGGGAGGCCTGATTACGGGGTTACTCCTCCCAGGAATATATATATATCTAATATATAGATATATACATATATTATATATATATATATATATATTATTATATTATTATATAAATTATATATAATATATATATAAATATAAATTTATTTATTTCAATTTATATAATTAAAATATATAAATTGAACTAATTAATATGGTCAGAGGAGTCTTGGATCATATAGCGGAACATCGAGATCTATTATGAAGAGACCTCTTTTGTTGGACTAACTAATTGCAGGAATTCTATTATGTCATAATAATAATAAATATATGGGCGCAGGCTAGCAACCGGGATCTTAGATTAGTATTTGCTTGCAGCAGAATTCGCTGATGACCAGTTGAATCTTATTACGCTAAAAACAGATCTTTGGAGAGCTCTGAGAAGGATAGTTTTGAGCCACATGGAAGAAGATGCTAGTTCCACTGAAAGGGTGAAAACCTACCTGAGTGCAATAACTGCAAGGACTAGCATTGGGCCCAATGTATTGCCGAGAGAATTGTTTTATCTAGACTTCGTCTAGGTCAAGAGTTTTTTGCCAGACAGGAAGAAAGACTGCTGGTTCCAATGACGGGGCGAAAGCCCTACCTTGAGAAGATAGTAAATAATAAATAACAATTATATATATATATTATATATATAATATAATAATATTATTATATATATATTATAATATATATATATATAATATATATATATATATCATATAAAATTTTTATATAATATATATATATATATAGAGAACAAAATTACTTTTAGGGAATACAAGAAATTATTAAACACATGCAGATTTAATTAGACCAAAAATATGTCGGATTCTAAAGCTTATTGTGTAGGGACTCTATATGGAAGAAATGTATTTGTAACTTATCAAGTTTCGATTGAAATTCTTTTTTTAGGAGAAGATAGTTTAAGTTTTTTTTTTTAAAATATAAAAAATAAAACGTTAAAGTAAAAAACTTACTTGATTTAAAAGAAGACTAGTTTGTGTAATTAAATTATTTAAATGGTAAATTCGGTAAATAATAAAACAATTAAAATAATTAATAAATAATATAATTATAAAATTTAATAAATAATAAATATAAAATAAATAATAAATAATAAATAATAAATAAATTAATAAGTAAAAATAATAATAAATAAATAAATAATAATAAACAATATTAAATAATAATAAATAATAAATAATAAAAATATATGTCAGAGAGAAAAGCAGAGAAATGCTTTTGAAGAAAAGAGTCATACCACCCTTTGACTCAAAGGTTTGAAAGCCAGCTGTTGGCACGTCCTTACAACTTCTTGATTCAGGAGATTTATATATTATATATATATATATATATATAGTGTAATATATATTATATATAATATATATACCAATACTATAAAAAAATAAAATACCCTATATTATATAATAGCTCTATAATAAAGTGTAATAATGAATAATTACTATAATATTATATTATATAATATGTCAGGGGCGCGGCTCGTCGTACATTATAATGAGGTGAGTTGCATCTGACATATTACACAACCAAATACATTATTATAACTTAGTAACTAGTAGCTAATATATAATAATATTATATATATTAATATTATATATATTATACTAATATAATTATATATATTATATTATATATATGGAATCAATGTCGCTTATCCGCTCCACCTCCTATATTTTATAGTACACTCGATTGTAATGAAATTCGAACAATTTCAAATAAAAATTGAAGTGAAAATGCCTAAGAGTCAAATTGAAACTTTTGTATTAAAGCATCTTCACACCTCTAAAAAAATAATTTAAAAAGAAAAAAAAAAAAGTTCAAATCTTTGAAACTAATTAACTCATAGGCTAACCTTTGCTGATGTTATATTTAAATCTATTTAAACTAATCCTAAACATCTAAGATAACCTTTACCTTAAACTGTATATTATAATTGTACAGTTATTTGATTTACTTTATTTATTGATTGTATTTGTTTAAAAAAATAAATGAAATAAAACGGCACTATGGCCCCAAGAGGCTTTTCAATACTTTATTACGACTTAAGAGATTTAAAAAAAAAAAAATTAGTCCTTCAAACTAGATAACCATAACGACATGAGCATTAAATATATATATGTTATATATATATAATATATACGTAATTAGTATTTATATATATTATATACTATACTATATATAATATAATAGATAATATAATATATAGACTAGGATAGAATATAAGTCAATAGCATAGATAGATAGATAGATTGAAGATAGGAAATTCCTATATTAATAGAGAAGCAGAGAGAGAGAGAGAATTTACAATACTCAATAAAAGCAAGAATCTGACAAACCAGGCAAACATACAGTGATATCGCAGTTCGTTTCGACTGAAGACGCTTAAATTTCGTGAACGAGACGGACAAATTTTCCGAAGTTGTTCTTCGATATTCACAAATTTGAATTATCAGATATTGAAACAAGCGGTTCGCGTCTGATTCTTTAAATATGCACCGCAAGTTGTAGGTATAAGCGTCCCACGCGTTCATTTTTTCACGCACATTGTTTGCTACCTCCAAAACTGCATAATTAGAGGCATGTGTTGTAAATGCTCCGTGCACATCCCGATGATTGGATTCTGACATTTGGACAACCTAAAATTTAGATAGACGTATTTTTTTCATTAAATAATAAAACATTGGGATGTTTTTACATTAATAATTTATTAATCTCTTTTATATATTTGAATTCCGTAACTAAAAAATTAAAGAATAAAAAAATCTAAATAGTTGCACCCACAACTGCAAGTTGTTACTAAAATGGGGTGTTGCGCAACCTGCAACCCAGCCAACGAAGCCGCCCTCTGATAATTATATATATTATATATTATATATTATATCAGTATATCTATATATATATATATATAATATATAATATATATATACTATAGTAATATATATATATATTATATATATTATATATATATATTATTTATATATAATACTTAGTTTAATAAGTATATATAGGGTTATATACGTAGTATATTGTATAACCTTAATGTACTAATATACTATTATATATAGTACTAATATATTGATATAATATATATATATACTTATATAAATAGTATATATATTTTAATATTATATTCTATACAATATAATATATATATATATAATTATATATAGTTATATTAGTATATCTATATATATATATACTATACTATATATACTATATATATATTTATAAATACTAATATAATATATATATAATAATATATATACAGTATTTATACTATATACTTATATATATATATTATATAATATCTTATAATTAAATATATATATATTAGGTTATATATATTATATTAGTTATATATAACTATATATACCATTTTAAAAAGTAAGCAACCGCAAACTTAGAGCAAAAAAAGCTCGCACGATTCAGAAGGCATTGTCTAACTGACATAACTTAAGACCTGAATTAAGCCTTCTATACAGTTAAAGGCCATGTTTTCAGTTAATAAACAAAAAATCATTTGTTATCATCTGGCGCGTTGGTGCCCCGTAACAGCCCAAAACTATTTCGCGATCTTTGGCCGCGCCCGCGATCTCGATTCGATTGTTGGCATGTCTTAATTTTTAATGAAGTACAATGAAGCTGAGACGGTGTCGCTTTCAGAACTCAACATTCATGACCTATACTAGTATATATTTTATAATATAATAATATATATAATATATTTATATATATATATATAATAATAATATTTATATCTCTTTTATTATATATGTATATATGTAAGTATATATATCGTATATTATATATATTATATATATATATATATATATATATTATATTAATAATATATATATTATCTATAAATAATATATTTATTAGCTACGCATATAAGGCACAATATATTAGCGCCCATCAATGAACTACATATATAATATATATATTATTACTATATATATAATCATATATTATATACTATATATATATATTATAATATATATTTATTTATTATATAATATATATTTAATTACTATTATTATATATATATATACATATAATATATATATATAATCATATAATATATAGGGGATCTGTTCACAGAACATTTTCAAGGTCTGAAAGAGATTAAAGAGCCTATCTTGAGATGTGGTTTACATCCTTCCTGTTAAGACACTTAGGATCAGGAACTTTATAAAGACCGTGGTTTAAAAGCGATTTTTACTATTTAGTTTGAGGCGGTAGAAGAGGTGGGTCCCCGATTTTTTTCAACAATGCTGAAATGAGGGTTCGTATTTCCATTTAGGAAAATACCATCATCAAACGGCCGCAGTCTTCTTAGGTTAGGCTTCAGAAGACGCAGACGGAAAGAAAGTTAAGTCTTCTTTGGAATTAATTACAATGTTTGCCAGGACATCACCCATGGGTGTTGTATATTCAAACCGAGTGTGGCCCGCTATTCCTTGCATTTGGTAGCCGTTGGTGGGTTCCTGCTGCAATGACAAAATATTACAATGTTAAATATAAATGATTTGGAGAGTTAGGGTGAAGATTGAAGGAATTGAGGAAAGCCCTTCGGAGTGTCTAGTTGCGAATTATGGGGAAAAAGTTTGAGAGAAGGAGTTCAACTTCAGCGGAGAGGTAAAAGGGAGAGTTGTACCGTAAGAAGGTACTAGTGGAGAGAAAGGGGAAGTTGTACCGTAAGAAGGTACAAGTGGAGAGAAAGAGGAAGTTGTACTGTAAGAAGGTACTAGTGGAGAGAAAGAGGAAGTTGTACCGCAAGTAGGTACAAGTGGAGAAAAAGAGGAAGTTGTACTGTAAGAAGGTACTAGTATAAAGAAAAGGGCTCTACCCTTGAGTGGTGGTTACCTGTGAGTTTTTAGAGTTTGAAGACTACGTATTTCCTGAAGGCGAATCCTTGTGGGGGAATAGCACGAGAACAAGCAAAGCTAAACAAAGATTTGGATTTGTAAGGTTTTGTTGAAAGTAAAGAAAATGGAGTGTACTCCTCCATGCCAGAGGGAATCTCCTCGGTAATGCGCTCAGGACACTTTGAGGGGCACCTCCCACAGAAGCAGTAGTCATTTCAAGGGAAATTAAAAAGTACGACCACAAGTTCTACCAGTTAGAATCATCGAAGTACGAAACACGTTTCCTCGTTGAATGCGGTGATCTTTCCTGCGGAAGACATGAGTAGATAGAGCGGAATTCAAAGGTAAGAAGATGATCGGAGAAACCCAGAGGGGAAAAGAGTTTAACAGAATAATGAGAAGGATTAAAATTTAAGAAAAGGTCTAGAATTTTGGTTTCATCTTCAATACGATCAAGGATACGAGTAGGGAGCTGCACCAACTGCTCGAGGTCGTTATAGATAAAAAAAATAGCAGGCTACTCACCAGGTGTATCTTGAGAGTTAGTGAAAAGGCATTCGCTGAAGTGAACATTGAAATCAGAAAGAATAATGATTTCAGAGGAAGGGAAAGAAGAGGAAATGTATTTTGCAGTTTAGGTATTCGAAGGATTAAAGATAGTAAGTTGAGTCAGGGGACAAATATACAGAACAGATGACTTTAGTAGTAGATTAGCAGTATAACTTTAGCCATGATTAGAAGATTCGGAAGACCAATCAGAGACACGGGAACAAACAAAGTCGTGGCGCAAATAAGCATATTAGCCGACTTCGGCAGGAAATTGAGGATAGAGACAGTATAAGAAGAAACAAACTAGGGTTTGCCATTATAAAAGGTCAAACACCTGAATTTCGGTTAAGGATAAGAGGCCAATTTTTTAAAGGAGGAGAGGTTGGATGACTTAACAAAGATAGAAATTAGCTTGCAGAAATTAGAATGATAGAAAGCGTGCAATCATAATGAGGAGGCAATTCAGTGACGGCACTAGCCCCACCACTCTTTATGAGTCCAATGGGGAATAATCTTATCGCATTTAGATAGTTACGAATATATATATATATATATATACTATCACTATTATATTATATAATATATAAGTATTAATATATATATATATATATATATATATATTCTATAATATATAATATATATATATATATAATCTTAGATAATATTTACATGTATATATGAGTAGGTAGATTCCCAATTTAATACAGATATTCCAACATATAGTAATAATCTATATATATAATATGATTATAATATACTATATACTATGATATATATAATTATATATACTATATATAATATATATATATATTATTATATTAATACTATTACATATATATATATATATATTATATATAGTATATTATATGCACTACTTAGAATATTTTTTTTTTTTTGGGTTTCGCTCGGGGTCTTAATTGTTTAATTTTACAGACCGATTAGGTTCTTCCTTATATATAATATATAATATATATATATTATAATTATATATATATATATATATACTATATATATATATATAATCTGTATATATTATATATAATTATTGGGAATATCTTATATGAGACTGTTTTTTGAAGGAGTATTAAGAAGTTAGCTTTTTATAAGATTCATAATTGGAAAGGCTGAAATCAGAAATCTGAAGTAAATATGCATCACTTGAGGAAATAAAAGAAAGTATTAAATAAATAGAATAGAGAAATGTGATTCACTATATTAGAAACTTGTTCTAGAAAAGTAGTAATGAGATTTTAGCTAATACATATTTCTCTTTTGAGCAATATTCTGTCAGGTAATAAATGATCTCACTGCAACAAAAATTACTGACAATGAAGTCATTTGGGATAACCTAAAGATGAGGATGGAAAGTGAAGAAGAATGCAGAGGAAAGACAAACAAGAGGAGGACCAGAGAGTTTCATATGTTGATGCAAAGCCATTTGGACATGTCAAACGCACAAAAACCCCAAAATAAAAGTTTTTTATTCTTTATAACTCCTTAATCACAAGCAAAATGTTAAAAAATGGGTTCAAAAATTTTAGAGAGTTATTAGACAATAAGTAAGCGAATCACAGCGAATCCCTACCTTGAAATTGGATGAATATGCGCACGTATTGTAAAAAATATATTTATTATTTGGGAATAGTGAGTTGAGTTATAAAAATATTCGCGCCAACCAATTGCTACCATCATGCTCGCTTATATTGCTAATGTTCATAAGTTGATAGACTCTCCATAAATATTTTATTGTATATAGAGGCATTTTAAAGAGTCAAATTTTTTAAGTTAGTCTTGACAAGATGTAGGAAATTTTTATGTCAGTAAAAGAGATAAAAATTTTTTGTTATGCGAAAGTAATGCATTGTATTTTGAAAAATGAAGTTTCTTCAATGGGATCCAGCTACAATAAATTATCAAAGCGACAAGGGAATGAAATTTCTTCCGACGGCGATATTCAGTTTTGTTTTTCAAGTACAGGCAGACCATGAAAATTGTAAGAAATATTTAGTAAAAGGACTATATATATATATATATATAATATATATCAATTATATCATATATTATATATATATATTACTTATATATATATATAATATATATTTATATATATATATATTATATAGTAATATATATACCTATATATATATATACATATATATTAATATTTATTATAGTATTTATATATATAAATAATATATATATACTATATATTATATATTATATCATAATATAATTATATATATAATATATAATATATATAATATATATAACTATACATGAATATTATATTTTTAGTAACTATATACCCTATATATATACATATATATAGATATACTATTATATATATATATATAGTATATTATAATATACTATATTATATACTATATATTAAAATATATATATATATAACATATATATATATATATATA
>JABUQX010015913.1:0-20000 GCA_015478945.1 Trachelipus rathkii | reverse complement strand
TCAAAATTATATTAAATATGTTTTACCTTAGGTAGCTTGCCCCGTTCCTCTAGGTTCACTGATGTCCAGCTTTTAGACCCACTGACCTATAATAATATTATATACTATTATTTTATATATAATAATATATATATATAATATTATATATAATATATATATATATTTTTTATATATATATATATAACTATATATATATAAATACTGTCAGAGTGTCTAAAAGTTGGGACATCAAATGTAACCTTTAAGTAACCCCTCCTCGGCTCCTCCGTGCAGCTTGTTGATATCGACGCAGAGTAAAAATAACCAATATGCATTATATGTAGTGATAAATAAACTTCTTATAAAGAGGGTTTATTAATTCTTATTTTAATTTTGTTATTATATTATATTTTTTTTTAACTCTACTACTCACCTCTCACCGGAAATATAATCACAACGAGCCCCCACTAATTATTTCTATCTAAGCATATATAGACTAATAATTTTTCTATATCATCTATAATTTAATAGGCCATAGCCCATATACTAATGCTATCAGTACCCTTAACTGAACTTGAGATAAATACAGAATAAATGTGAAGCAACCCATTATAAATCATTTACATTATTATAATTATAGTATTTTATATAATTAGATTGTTATTTTATATAAATATTATTAATATTTTTTATATATATTATCTAAAAATATTTGGTATAAATATAATAAAAAATATTACCTGCTCAAAAAGAAATCCTCAATTTAATAACCAATAGCAAAAGTAATGAATAATATTTAAATATAATCACTTTTTTATGTATAATAGAAATTAAAATATTTTATTATAGTTAATAGGTAATAAATAAATAAATACTCTCCTCTTCCATTGCAATGTGAAAAATATAAAAAAAGTTTAATAAGAGCTGATATTGTTACAAAGTGATATATGTCCTGTTGTTTTTTTTATAATAAACTAACGTGTCATTTGATAAACGTTTGATAATATGTTCAAAGGCTATAAATCCTGTACCACTCAAAGATGGCCCATGAGTCCCATGGAGCGTAGAAAGATATAGATGTACCACTGTTGCATCCACGGTGGACCAGTACGGTGGACAGTTGACCTATTCTAATATTCCTTTTATCATCTGCCGCTTCCGACACTTAATGGAACCACTCCAATTAAATTATAACTACAGACAACATATAAAGAAAAATATCTCTTACTATATAATTGTATAGATGTTTCATAACTGCATAATTATAGAAAGAATAATTATCAATATAAATCACCAACATCATATACGAAAATAATAAACACAGTTAAAGTAAAGACATCCCATCTGTAGGTGGCCGAAGAATCTTTTTCACACTTCCAAATCAAAATTAAGTTAGATCCCATATTCACGTTCCAATCCTAACTTTATTCTATGGCTACTAACACTGTCGATTTGTACCTCGCTAATCAATTGAATGACTCGAGACAAGTTGTCACAGTTTTGACCCAATAAACTGACAACTTGCAATATTTTTTATCTATATCGATATAAAGTTTATTAACATATTTTAACTCACAGATGTGCCTTAAGAGATTGATTCTAATATAATGGTACCAATAATTTAGCATCAGTAGAGAATTACTGCGTCCTATTAAGTTGTTGTTAAAAATTAAGATAAATAATCTTTAATTTGAAAAGTATATATATTATCATATAAATAATAATTCTACTTAAGTAACAGGTGAATATGTTAAGTATAAAATCAAACGAAATTGTGCCTATAATAATATATATTAATACGGCTTAACTATAATCCAAAAGAGCTTATAAAATCTTCACTTTCGTCCTATAATAAATATAACTGGCACTGTTCCTCATGACGTTCACAGTATATTAACAATATTGTTTATTCATACTTAAATAAAAAATTGATAGTAAATTCTACATATAAATTTGTCTTTCACAATAATGAAACAGAATTTCTCTATTCTGGTTATATAATATCTCTTGATATTGAAAGTCTGTTCACTAACGTTCCAGTTAAAGAAACAAAAGACATTATCCTTAAACGTTTGATACCCTAATGTATTATTGCCCCCCCCCCTCTCCCGTTCAGCGGTGCCAACAGGTCGTGCCATAACCATGCAAGTCAATAGCTTATTTTATGATAATTTATTTCAATATTTGTCGAAACTTTGCTACTATTAATATTTACCCCTTGTTCACCGGAGGGTCGCATGTTACCCTGATTATATCGTATTCTCACAGTGTCTTGTGACGCACGGGTGGGACACGCTTTTCTCTTCTTTGATTGAAATTTGAATGGTATTTCCCTAGAATTTTTTTTAAATAAAAGTTTTGCTTTAGAAAAAAAGTAGTTTTATTGCAGAAATCCTAAAAAAAAAACAATTTATGTTTATTTACATGTTTGTCAGTGAATCCTGTAGGCCATTTTCTTATTTCTCCAAATTCAAAAAATTAAAAAAAATTAAATTTCGTTGATGAAGAACATTCATTCATAATGTTCCATGACAAATATAAAAGATATTTTTCAATGTGTCACAAAAAATATATTCCTTTCAAGGTTACATCAAAATTGATCGGCCCGTGGTCAAATGTCACCAGTAGCAAGACATGGTGTGACCCAACTCTGGGTCAAATGGCAACAGCAGTGTTAAGGAAATTTGTGAAAACAGAGATAAATTACCACCAAATATTAAAAAAAACTATTTTTAAAAAAGTTCCCAGAAAAAAAATTTATTTCAAGTTGATATATTTTTTTCAATCAACCCCGGTTCCTCTCAGGAGCGAAAATTGATTGATGTTTCAATCAAGGCTTTTCATATAATTTTCAATGTCATTATGATATAATTTTCTATATCACTATAATATAATATTTTATATATTAATCACCATTATTAATTTGCTTAAAACATTTTCAAATTCTTATGAAAACTAAATACAATAGGTAATATGTTTAACTTTGTCATTATTTACTAATATGGCAAAGTAAAACTCATTACCTACATATATCTAGTTTTCACAAGAATTTGAAAATGCTTTAAGTTAATTTAATAATGGTGGCAAAAATATAAAATATTATATTATCCTGATAAATACTTATAACGAAAATAAAAAGAAAATTATCCAACCTCTCGTATTTAATGCTATAAAGCAATTGTAAATATTTTAAGGTAATAATATTTTAAAATATTGACAATATTATATATCTTTAATTAAGAAATTTTCAAAATGAATAACATCACAGAATAAAATGTTTTCTTCATTGAATAAATAGATATTGAAAATATAACAAATAAAAAATAAAAGATTTTAAAAAGATAAATTAATAGACAGTACTAGATAAGAAGATAAATAATATAAAAGAAAATAAATAAAAAAATAATTATAATTTAACAATAGATTATGAATATGAAAAAATATATGAAAAGGGATAGATAGATAAATAGAAAATAAATAGTTAACAAACATAAATTAATAGAAAATTATTAGCTAATGGAGAAATAAATGAAAAAAAATGTGGAGATATATAAGATCTAAAAATGATGATATAAAAACATATTGAATAGAAAGTATGAATACAATATATGAATATATAATAATAAAAAAAATTAAAAAATTAAATAATAAAAAATAAATAAAGCAAATGATTAATTTGATAGCAAATAGTAGAATAAATTATAAAAAATTTAAATTCAGAAAAATAATGGTAAAAGTTTTGAAATTTATCATTAAATTAATTCATATTATTTTAGTTAAAATTGATCTCAAATTTTATTTTAAGGAAATATTTTAAAAAGTTTCTTTAGCTATTCAAAATTTCATCCTTTCAAAAGATTTCAATATAATTTCGATTATTCTATATGATATTATCAAAACGCAATGATACAATAATTATAATTATTTATTGAAAATAATTATGAATAAAAACATATTATAAAGTAAATGAACAGTTAATTCTAATTATTTATTAAAAATAATTATGAATAAAAACATAGTATAAAGTAAATTGAACAGTTAATTATAATTATTTATTAAGAAAATTTTTATGATACTCCAAGTCATCTCAAGTTGAATTAAGTCGATTTCTTCTCGAGGAAGATGTTGGAAAATCTTTTTCTTTAGGAATTCCCAAAGAAAAAAGTCAAGGACTTGCAATCGATGTAAAGAGAAACATTTCTCCACTGCACTGTAAACTAATGCTAGAGCTCCTTCATTGATCTGCAAAAAAATATACAATCAAAATCAAAAACTAAAACTTTCTTTATTTAATGGTTCCTAGATCAGGTAGGTTGCGTAACATGCTTTGGAAACAACAGTTGGAGTACCAACCATTTCATCAATAAGGACATCAAAGCCCCTATCAGTCGCTGGTCGTTAATTGGGCAGGAAGGGATCGGGTTAGGAGCCCGACAGATAGTGAATTCCGCCATTCTTTATATCGTTTTTCTTTTTCTCCATGAAGATTGTCCTATTATATATCAACTTCCAAATAAATAAACACAAATACAGTAACACAAATGATAAATGTAAACATATTTCCCAGAGGCCTAGAGCATAATACCTTCCTCCTAGAAACCCCACTGACCATGGGTTTGGCCTCGAGAAAAAAAACGAAACACCGCATCCAGTCCATAAAATTATAGACTCAAGTGCATGAAAGCCTCCTCAGTGGTTAGTCAAGGTTCGTGTGCTCAAGAATTGGCGGCTTAAAGAAAGGCAAGAATAACCTGTATTTGACCTGTACCCTCACCCAGGGAGGAAGGAGGGCAAGATGGGTATATGATACACACACACAACAGCTCAATAGCCACCATGATTCAGGACGAGATTGGGAAGACTTTCAGAAGAGAGACCAGTAACACGTAGGATAGTACATACAGAAAACGGAGGAGAGGGGACGGGTAAGGTGAACGGGATACATAAAATATAAGAATAATAATAATGAAAATAAGATCCACAAGAATAAACATTAAAAATAAAACCAAAAACAAGAATAAAAAGAAGAAAAATAAGAGCAATAATAATAATAATAATAATAATAATAATAATAATAATAATAATAATAATAATAATAATAATAATAATAATAATAATAATAATAATAATAATAATAATAATAATAATAATAATAGTATTGATGAAAATTTTACAAATAATAAATAACATAATCAATAATATAATAATAATAAGAAATATAATAATAATCAATATTATAGGTTACATTTGAACATAATTGTAAAAGGGTAGGAATGCCGATATATATAAAAATATCAACATATCGATAATCGATATTTTAAAAAAATATCAAATTGCCCTCGATACTATCGGTAAAAAAAATATCGATATATCGGTTTAAAAAATATCGTTTATATATATATATATATATATATATATATATATATATATATATATATATATATATATATATATATATATATATATATAATATATAATAATATACAAATTATACATAACGGCTACACGGAACGGGAGGTCGAATCAAACAGAAAAATTTTCCCAGGTAGACTCTATGATACATAAATAGATGTTCTAGGGGTGAAATTAGATTTTTTTCCTAGGGGGTTACCTGACCTGAACTGACCTAACCTGACCTAACCTGACCTAACCTGACCTAACCTAACCTAACCTAACCTAACCTAAAAAAAAAAATTCATTTCACCTTAGAATATATCTATTTATATATCATATAGACTATCTGTGAATTTTTTTTTGACCCGATCTCCAGTTCCGTGTAGCCGTTAAGTAACTGCGTCCTAGGACATAGGTTTTTAATGGCTACACGGAACGGGAGGTTGGATCAATTTTTTTCACAGGTAGCCTCTATGATACATAAATAGATGTTCTAGGGTGAAATGAAATTTTTTTCTATTTTTTTTCTATGTTCAAGGGGTCAAATGAGGTTAGGTTAGGTCAAGTTAGGTCAGGTCAGTTCAGGTCAGGTCAGGTGACCCTAAGGAAAAAAAATAATTAATTTTACCCCTAGAACGTCTATACTAATGTTTACTAACTTTAAAACACTACTTATGGTTATAACTGATAAAAAATACAATAATATTTGAAAAACAAATACATATCTTATTTTTATTTTATTTTCATAACGTATATAAAAAGGTTTAGTTGCCCATATAATATCATTTTCTTAAAAGATTGAGAAGAGAATATTGTGGGAATGTAATGCGGATGTCGGTGTAATTTGGGGGAAGGGGCAGATTTAATGGTGAAAGACACTTTACTCCGCCCATTCCCTTAATTTAAGACCGTATCCCTCACTCAGTCAGAAAGTAGTTCGGCAGATGATACACACACAAAAAAAAATTAAATACTTTTTAAAAGTTCTTAGCTTCATCTCTAAAAATGTTTATTTTTATTAGTGCTTTTGTTTGATGTACACTATATTTACTAATTTACCATATTAGCGTGTAGCCGTTAAGTAACTTTAACCAGGAACAAAGTTATTCACCTCTAAAAATGTTTATTTTTATTTGTACAGATCTAAGGGTGAAAGACACTTGACTCTGCCCATTCCCCCAAATTTATGGCGTTATCGAGGGCAGTTTGATATTTTTTTTAAAATATCGATAATCGATATGTTGATATTTTTTTTTAAATATATCGGCATTCCTACCCTTTACATCGACTCAAATATATTATTATTTTTATTATTATTATTATTATTATTATTATTATTATTATTATTATTATTATTATTATTATTATTATTATTATTATTATTATTATTATTATTATTATTATTATAATAATAATAATAATAATAATAATAATAATAATAATAATAATAATAATAATAATAATAATAATAATAATAATAATAATAATAATAATAATAATAATAAAAATAATAATAATAATAATAATAATAATAATAATAATAATAATAATAATAATAATAATAATAATAATAATAATTAATAATAATAATAATAATAATAATAATATAAAAAAAATAATAATAGAAAAAAATAAATAATAATAATAATAATAATAATAATAATAATAATAACAATAATAATAATAATAATAATAATAATAATAATATTATATTTGAGTCGATGTAAAGGGTAGGAATGCCGATATATATAAAAAAAATATCAACATATCGATAATCGATATTTTTAAAAAATATCAAATTGCCCTCGATACTATCGGTCAAAAAATTATCGATATATCGGTTTAAAAAATATCTTATATATATATATATATATATATATATATATAATATATATTATATTTATTATATATATAATATACTATATAATATATATATATATATATATATATATATATATATATATATTATAATTAATTAATATATATATATATATATATATATTATATAATATATATATATTTATTTATGGTTATTTATTTATTTTTGCTGCATTTATTCTAATCCATTTAGCGGGGTAGTGGTACGTACAGCCTCTCTCACTCACAACTCCTCATCTCGCCCTCACTCACCTCCTCCACCCCACTCTATCTCTCGACAAACCCTACCTCTTCCTCCCTCTCCTCCTCCAGCATCTCCTTTATTCCATCCATCCACCTCCTTCTTGGTCTCCCCCTTCCTCTCCTTCCTATCCCCTCCGCCTCCCAAACTCTCCTAACCACTCTCTGTTCCTCCATTCTCACTAGATGCCCATACCATCTTAACATTCCCTTCTCCGCTTTTCCCACCAACCCATTCCTCCAATCACATCTCTCCCTCCCCACCCTATTCCTAATCCTCTTCCTTCTGCTAATCCCACAAACCGCTCTCAACCCCTACATCTCAAATACTTCCAACTTTCTTCCTGGACCTGGCATTCAACCCCACGTTTCACACCCTACAAATCACCTGCCTGGTAACAACAATTTTTCAAACATACTTATCTTAACCTTCTGTGATAAATCCCCCCCTTTCCATAATTCTCTCAGACCACTCAAGGCTCTCATTCTTTCTCCTACTCTATGTTCTAATCTCCTCCTTCATCCCTTCCTCCTTACCCAAATCCATCCCTAAATATCTAAAAATCTTTATTCTTCCAATACTACACCCTTCTACTCTAACCCTACCCCTCCCCCTCCTCATCTTTCCTCCTCCTCAAATACTACTTAACTCTTACCTGGATTTATTTTTAGCCCCTTTTGTCCACACATTCTCTCAAACTCCCCTCACCAAATACCTAGCCTTCCGCGTTAATTCGCCACTAGGGCTGTTCGCCGCAACAATATCATGTCACTTCCCTTCTATATTTCCATTCATCAATTCCCCCCTCCCCTCCCTCACCATTCCTCCGCAAACACTCTCCATAACATTGAATAGCACGGCGACATTACACACCCCTGCCTCAAACCTCTCACCACCCCAAAACATCTCAATCTCCTCCTAACACTCTCAGCACACAATTCTAACTATTCTATAAAAAGACCTATACCTTTACCTAATTTACCCCCCAACTCCATTTTCCTCCAACACCCCTCCACAATTCCACCCTTCATCTTCAAACTCTATCATATGCTTCTCAAATTCTAAAAAAACCCATACACTTTTTCCTTTCCTCTCTATATCTTCTCCACAAGCATCTTTAGTGTAAACACTCATGGTCCACACACCCCTCTCCCTCCCTAAATCCTCCTTGTTCTACCCCCATTCTCCCCTCCGTGAACCTCTCACTCTTCAATCAGTATTCTCCCAGTAACACTTTCCCTACCACACTTAAAAGACATATAGCTCTATAATTCCCACATTCCCTTCCTATCCCCTTTCCCTTATACAGGGGAACCAAACCAACATCTCCAATCCTGTGGACCTCACCAACCCTCCCAACATATATTTATATACCTATACAGCCATTCCTATCCACCCCTATAATCCTCTCTTTCCTGCAACATTCCATTCCACACCATCCAGACCTGCGACATTCCCTTTTTTTCCCTTTATTCAAGGCCATAATAATTTCCTCCATTTTGTATTTCATCCTCCCCTCCCTCCCCCATCCCCATTCTCACCTCTTGCAAAACTTCCTCCCCTCCCCCACCAACTCATTCAATAACCCCCTAAATATACTCCCCCCCACTCTTCCTCACCAACTATCTCTCACTCCTATCCACCTCCCCATCTCCTCCCTTAATCCTCTTCCCCCAAACCCCTCCTTCTTCTTTCTTATTTTATTCACTTCTTTCCAGAACAACTTGCTCCCGATTCAAAATTTTCCTTCACTTTTCTACACCCATTCACCTTTTGCTCTTCTCTTCGCCCCTCTCTGCCCTCTTTGCTTCCCAACTCTAACCCTTCTATAATTCCTCGCCAGCTTCCTCTCTCCTGACTTCCCAACCATTTCACATAAGCCTCCTTTTTTCCTTTTCCACCACCTCCTTCACCTCCTCACTCCACCATTCCACTCCCTTTTCTTCTACTTGTCCCCACACCTTTTCACGTCCACATACCCTTCTACCCTCTTCACATACTGCCTCTTTAAAACTCATCCACTCCCCCCACCTCCAATTTCCCAGCCCTCTCACGTCTCTCCACTTATCCTCCATACCTCTCCTAAACCCTCTTACACACTATCTCCTCCAATTTTTCACCTTTATCACTTCTACTCTCCTTCTTTTCTCCCCTTTCCCTAACCGTCACCTCTCTCCACCCCTATCCTAGCAACCACCAAATAGTGATCCGATATCCCCCTCTTCACGCCCTCTAAATACATTACATCTAGGTAATCTACTCTATCCTTCCCATTTACACACACAAAATCCAGTACCGCCTCTGGCCCTCCCCCCGCCGTTATCTCACTCTTCCATGTATACTTATGATTTTCACTTTTTTTAAACCATGTATTCCCCACTATCATTCTTCTTTTCAACACACAACTCTAACAGACTTCCTCCATTAACATTCCTCTTCTCCCCATAACCCCAAATGGTCCTATCTATTTCTTCCACCCCTCCCTTCCACTCCTGCATTCAAATCCCCCAAAAGACAAATTTTATCATTTACTCCCAAAACTTTCCAACACTCCATATCAACTCCCTCCAAAAACTTTCTCTCTCTCGCTCCTCCTCCCTCGCTCCATTCACTGGTGCATATGCACAAATAAAAACCCACATTTCCCCCCCCGAATTTCACTTTTACCCACATTATCCTTGAACTCACCTGGCTACACAACCTTACCTTATCCCACACCTCTTTCCTCATAACTATTCCCACCCCTTCCCTCGCCCTCACTCTCTCGTTCACCCCTGATATTATACCCTTGTATTTTCCAAAATCCATCTCCCTCTTTCCCTTCAGCTTAAGTTCTGTACGCCCTAGACATTCCAACCTTTTTTCTTCAAACTTTAACCCCACTTCCTCCCTCTTCAAAACCTCGCTTTTATCCCTCTCACATTCATACATCCCACCCTAATTACCTCTCTCCTCCCCATCTTTTCCTTTTTTTTTTTTTTTTTTTTTTTTTTTTTTTTTTTTTTTTTTTTTTTTTTTTCTAAATATTATACTCCCTCAGGCTTGTACTCTTTTTGGACACCCACCCTAGGTCTTCCCTAACACCTCGGGCCACCAACCCCCGCTCACCAAAAATACACACAATATAATACAAAAAAGGTTAAAATATAATATAAAAAGGTTAAAACCTACACTCTATCTCTCCCTCTCCCTTCCCTCCCTTTAAAATTTACACCCGTTAAAACTTTATTCTAATAAAATCTTTATTCAATTAAAATTCTCCAAAATCCCCCACATATACACACACACATTTGCCCATACACATTTGCCCATACACATTTACATATATATATATACATATACAAATAAAAAGGAATGTCAAGAACAAATGAATAACTTAAATAATCAAAACTAATATAAATGCTCCCGAATATCACTCCTTGTAGGATATGGAATATATCTCAACTCAAATCGTTTTTGTCCAGCAGATTTTCTCCAGAAGAACAAAGTTTCCTACCAAGCCAACTTTTTCTGTTTGAAAATATATCTCATATATAGGATACTCAACCTAATTTCACACATACATAAATATTGGCAGACATCCACAGATCTATATTTCCTTCTTCAAAGAAAGATTGACGTCGTAAATGTCAATCGCTGCTGAGAAATGAATTTTCTCCAAAATGGCCACTGAGCACTTAGAATATTGGACTTCTTCTTCGATGAAAATCTTGGAAGATTGTATGGAATATTGAAGAATGTCTTGAAGAATAATTATGGTTCTTCCAAATAAATTTAATTCATTAAATTTCTCATTAATAAAAGAGCCCTTTCCGTTAATAGGAGAATGGAGTTCGTGGTATTTGACTAACTTTAGTTATAACAATTAGTTTTCTAATTTTATATTTACGTTCATTGATTGCGTAGGTTAAATTGTGAGCATTATTGTTCTCAGTCTACGATACGAGTTTACCTTTAGCTTGCTATATGTCAACAATATATGAAATGATGTGATTCTTCACATAGTTCGTACACAATTTATACAAAAGATCGAAGCAATATTAATAAATAATAAACATCTTGCAATGTCACTGGATACAATAGATACTACCTTGACGGGTTCTCAATCTTTGTGTGAGATTAAGTATTAATAAACAAATATGATTTATTATTTCTGATAAATCATTTAGAATAGTTTCAATTTATTCTTAGAAAAGCTGGATCACAGCTGTATGAAAGAGCATTTATTTTGTATACTTTGTCACAATACAATCGATGGAACTCATAAGTAACTGAACTTTGTAGTAATGACACAATAATCAGACCTTTTATATAAGTTTTCTCTAACAAGGGCATCTCGAATTGAACGCGACTCTGCGTCCAATGAACATGAATAAATATATATGGATTATATTATATATTGTATATTATTATATGTATATATATATTATACTATATATGTGTATATATTATATATATATTATATAATATATATATTATATTATTATGAAATAGTTAAGTTATACGGCTACACGAATTGGAGGTCGAATCAAAAAGATAAAAATTTTCACATTTGGTAGACTCATCTAAATGGAATAACATAAATTCTTTGCTACCTATTTACATGATATTTTTTCTTAAGGGGGGTTAACCTGACCTGACTTACCTAACCTGACCTAACCTGTAACCTAACCTGACCCTAACCTGACCTAACCTAACCTAACCTAACCTAAAAAATAGAAAAAAATTCATTTCACCCCAGAATATATCTATTTAAGTATCATATAGACTATCTGTGAATTTTTTTTTTCCGACCCGACCTCCTATTTCGTGTAGGCGTTAAGTAACTGCGTCCCTAGGACATAGGTTCTTAAATGGCTAAACGGAACGGGAGGTTGGATCAAAATTTTTTTTCACAGGTAGGCTTCTATGATACATAAATAGATTTTCCTGGGGTGAAATGAAATTTTTTCTATTTTTTTTTCCTATTAAAAGGGGTCAAATGAGGTTAGGTTAGGTTAGGTTAGGTTAGGTTAGGTTAGGTCAAGTTAGGTCAGGTCAGTTCAAGTCAGGTCAGGTGACCCCAAGGAAAAAAAAATAATTATTTTACCCCTAGGAAGTTCTATAGCAGATGTTTTACTTACTTTAAAACACTACTTATGGGCATACATCTGATAAAAAATTACAATAATTTTGAAAAAGCAAATACATATCTTATTTTTATTTTAATTTTTTATTACGATATATAGAAAAGGTTTAGTTGCCCACTATAATATCATTTTCTTATAAGAGTTGAGAGAGAGATATTGTGGGAATGTATGCGGATGTTCGGTGTAAATTTGGGGGAAGGGGCAGAATTTAAGGGTGAAAGACACTTTACTTCCGCCCATGCCATTTAAAATTTAAGACCGTTCCTCACGCAATCAGAAAAGTAGTTCGGTCAAGAATGATACACCACACAAAAAAATTTAAAATTCTTTTTAAAAGACTTTAGCCTCACCTCTAAAAATGTTTATTTTTATTAGTGCTTTTGTTTGATATATCCACATATTTACTAAATTTACCATTTAGCGTGTAGTCCGTTAAGTAGCTTTAAAACTCATGGAACAAAAGTTATTCACCTCTAAAATGTTTATTTTAATGTTGTACAGATTTAGGGTGGAAAGACACTTGACTCCGGCCATTCCTCAAATTAATGACGTACCTTGCACGTTGTTTTGGGTTCTAGGGCATCAGAAAAGTAAGTTCGGCAAGATTACATAAAAAAGAATTAAATACTTTTAAAAGTTTTTAGCCTCATTTAAAAAAATTTTTCTTTATTTTGTGTGTGCTTATCTTTTGATAATATCATCTACTATTTATCTTATATTTACCGCAATACTGTAGCCTTAAGTAACTTAACCTAATTTTAAGTTACATATAATTTTATAATAGTTATATATATAATAAATATATATTATATAATAGTATATATTATATTTAGTATATATTATATATATATATATATATAATATATATATAGTTATATTAATGATATTATATATATATATATGTTAATATATATTATATATATATATATATATATATGTATATATAATATATATTATTATAGTATATATATTTATATATATGTAGATATATATATAATATTAGTTATTATATAATATATAGTATATTATTTTAATATATATATATATAATAGTATAATATATTATATATATAATATATATTTGTTATATATATATAATAATAATATATATAAATATATATATATATTAATATATAATATATATTTTGTATATATATATATATATTTATATAATATATATTTATATAGTATATATTTATATATATATATTATATATATATATATATATTAATAATAATATGGTAAATGGTGGGTTTAAAAGTTCCAACGACTCAGTGTATCTCAAATAACTACAATAACACAGGGAAAATGGAATACATTGCTGGGGGGGAATTGCTGGTCTTCTAGATCGTTTGGAGTTGCGCTGTAGGAAGTTGTGTAATATACTATATTATATAATATGTGTAATATATAATATATATAATATATTATATATATATTATATAGTATATAGTATAATATATAATATATATATATATATATAATATATATGATTATATTTAATATTTTATATATTATATATATATATATAATATTTATATATATATACATTAATATAATTAATAATAATACTAGTTATATATTAGTGTATATATATATATAAATTATATATATATTATTATAATATATATAATATTATCAATAAACTTCAATAGCTACAGCGAAAAAGGAATACATTTTAGAATCCTGGTAAAATTTTACATATTACCGGAATGTAAAAAATAATGTTTTTAAGACTCACTGTGGTAATTCTGCTCCTGATGATTAAATGAGCCTATTTTGAGAGCTGCCTTTTGTATCGTTACCTCCGTTAAAATAATATAGACTTCTAGTAGTTGATGAGGTTATTCCCCTTCGTTTGCCAATAATAATGTCCCTTAAGACTAATTAATCACCTGATGGCAGGCAGTGCTGGGTCTGCTCGTCCTTTCCGGGGAACTAAACGGGGTAGACGATATTCTTCCCCCTCCGGGGAGGGTCCTCCGGAACCCCCCTAATTGATATTTGGTGTGTCGCGGGGGTTCTACGCTTCCTTCCCTACGGTGGTAATGGAAAGCTCCACCACTTGTGTTTCCCCGTCGGGCTGTAACCTCCCCTACATTGCCCGTGTAATACTTTACAAAATAATATATTTATTATTATTAATAATATATTATTTATATATATATATATAATATATTTCTATTTAATTATGACAGACATTAAGATGTAAATAAATGATTGGATGAGATTTGTTATATACTATATATGGTCATATAAAAGGCATTAATATTGCACTTGGGCCCCCCCCTTTTCCCAAAAAAAAAAATAGAAATAATTTATTTAATTTATTTATTATTTTTTTTTTACATTTTAACTAACTATAATTTTACAAGGGATTCCAAAATTGTATTTCTTTTCGCTGTAGCATCGTTGCTGTATGAGAACACATGCTTTTTTTTGTCCGTTTTGAGGCTTAATTTTTTGCCAGGATTCCAACAATGTAATTTTTTCGCTGTAGCTATGTAGTTTTTTGAGATATGGACGATGATAGTTGTGGCTTAAAACAAATATCACCTAAATATATTATATATATTATATATATAGTTTATTATATATATTAGATTATTATAATAATAATATTATAAATATATATAATATATATATATATAGATATACTATAATATATATATATATAATATTATATAATATTATTATATTATATATATTATTATAATATATTATTTAAAAAATACGTTTGAGATTAAACGGATAGATCCACATTTATGATATCCAAAAAAGCAGATCTTCATATAATATATAGCTCTTTATAAAAGTAAACTTTTATAATGGCCTTGAATTAGCAGTGGAAGTGATTTTACATTAGGAATAAAGCTTCGAGTAAAGTGGAAATCTTCAACATATAAATTGGATCATTCTAATTCGATAGGCTAAAATTTGTATTAAAGATTTAACCTTAACATCAATAGTATTGTCCTGCTGTTTCATAGGATACTTCTTACTTTTTTAAATATTTAATTTGAAAAGTAAAATACGCCAATGGGTATATTTCCATGAAATGTTCTTCCCCCTATAACGCCTCTACTTTCTTCTCTTGTTTTAAATTAATTATACTCTTCCCTTTAACTGCCTGAGTCAAGACCAAAATGTACCCATCTCCAAAGCGCCTGAAAAATACACACATTTTGCTTAAATGTTATTTTAGGAAAAAAGAAAACTGCTCAAAATTTCAAGCAGTAAAAAAAAAAAATCGTTGATTCGATACTGTGTATAAAATATCGATATATCGATATATTGGCTGAAAAAATATCATCGATATTTTTTCCATACTATCGAAAAAATATCATATCGATATAGTTGCGCCGCTCTTGCGGTTGATGTACAGGGACCAACACAGCACACAGGTCATGCGCGGCTATACCGTGTCAGAAAACCAACAACAGGGGAAGACCCTAGCAAAACGATATAAAAATCGCGCTGAAAGAATTAAATCTTACAGAGGATGTTTAAATCACGAAAGGAAGGCAGAAACGCTGTTACGTGAAAGACAATGCTGGACAGGAACAATATGTAAGCTAAAGAATAATGTGCGTCGGAAGGCAGAAAGGGCATTGCAACCCACAAACACCTAAATAATTGAAAGGCGGCAACTCGAGCAGCAAAATGGGCAAAATGTTTCTCCATCCTGCGGCATGAGAAAACCATGGGTGGAATTGACATGTCCTATACGCAATCAAGCCAGGTACACCTCTAAAAGGAGACTTCTCCTGCAAGAAGGGGATCAGTAGCCAATGAGGGGTTTGACTGTACGGAGCTTGGCGGTACAATTATCCTACAATTAACAAACCTGCCAGCAGGAAAGGAAACCACGACGAATGAATATATAAAAATCAGAAGCAGTAAGGCGTCCCAGTTGCAAGGCAATAGGAAGGTATTGTACATTTAGCAGTACGTTGTACGCTGCATGTTTAGCTTCCCTGTCAGCTCGCTCGTTCCACGGAACATCCATATGGGAAAGGACCCAACCTAATAAAGGAGGTTGTGTCGAAATTCTAATTAGAGATGATTACCACAAGAAATTCCAAAGCTTTATCTCTGATTAATCGATTTATGTCAAATGTTCCAAGAAAAAGACAGACGAAGTTAAAAAATCTCTCAATATATTAGCTAATAAAATTACAGATGAATATGTTAAGTATAAAATCAAACGGAATTGTACCTATAATAATATACATAAATTCGGCTTAACTAAAATCCAAAAGAGCTTATAAAATCTTCACTTTCGTCCTATAATAAATATAACTGGCACTGTTACTCATGACGTTCACAGTATATTAATAATATTGTTTATTCATACTCGTTAAAATAAATAGACTTTCTAGTAAATTTTGTTTTGTTTTTTTTTTACTAAATAATACCCCAAGGGTATACCACACCGATGGCAGGAGTCGGGGTCTCTCGGCCTTCCGGGGAACTACGGGTAGGACTATTCCCTCCGGGAGGTCTCCGGGAACCCGCTCATTGGTAATTTGGGTGTCATGCGGGTTCCTGCCATCCTTCCTACGGGTATGACGTCCCCCTTGTGTACTTTCAGCCCCTATTGCCGTGTAAATACCTTTACAAATATATATATATATAGGTATATTCCTGCTCCTAAAAAAATGACTTTCTTTATTATTTTTTTTTTTTTTCATTTTCCTAACTATAATTTTACAATGGATTCCAATAACTGTATTCCTATTTCCTGTAAGCTATGATATTTGAGAATAGGTGATTTTTTACAGTTCCTCGCAAAAAAATTTTGCGGTCCCAACTTTTCCTTTTCCTGAATAGCTATTGTAGTTTTTGGATATGGATCGATGATAGTTGTGGCTTTTAAACTCAAATATCACCTTATTAATATATATATATATATATAAATTATATTATATATATATTATACACTATATATATATTATATTATATATAATACTATATATATTATATATATATATATATATATATATATATATTATATATATATATATAGCCTTTTAAAAGTAAACTTTAATAATGGCCTTGAATTAGCAGTGGAAGTGATTTTACATTAGGAATAAAGCTTCCGAGTAAAGGGAACATCTTCAAATATAAATATTAAACATTTCTAATTCAGATAAATAAAATTTTTAGTTAAAAGCAATTTAACCTTAACATCAATAGTATTGTCCTGTATTTTATAGGACACTTTCATTACTTTTTATAAATATTTAATTTGAAAAGTAAAATACGCAATGGGTATATTTCATGAAAATTGTTCTTCCCCTACAGGCCTCTACTTCTTCTCTTGTTTAATTATTATACTTCCTTCCCTTTTACTCCTGAGTCAGACAAAATGTACCCATCATCCAAACGCGCCTGAAAAATACACACATTTTGCTTAAATGTTATTTTAGGAAAAAAGAAAACTGCTCAAAATTTCTAGCAGTAAAAAAAAAAAATCGTTGATTCGATACTGTGTATAAAATTTCGATATATCGATATATTGACTGAAAAAATATCATCGATATTTTTTCCATACTATCGAAAAAATATCAATATCGATATATATCGGCCCGGTCCTCTTGCGGCATCCCTAGTAAAGGGACCACCAAAGCACACAGGTCATGCGGCTATATCGTGTCAGAAAACCAACAACAGGGGAAGACCCTAGCAAAACGATATAAAAATCGCGCTGAAAGAATTAAATCTTACAGAGGATGTTTAAATCACGAAAGGAAGGCAGAAACGCTGTTACGTGAAAGACAATGCTGGACAGGAACAATATGTAAGCTAAAGAATAATGTGCGTCGGAAGGCAGAAAGGGCATTGCAACCCACAAACACCTAAATAATTGAAAGGCGGCAACTCGAGCAGCAAAATGGGCAAAATGGTTCTCCATCCTGCGACATGAGAAAACCATGGGTGAAATTGACATGTCCTATACGCAATCAAGCCAGGTACACCTCTAAAAGGAGATTTCTCCTGCAAGAAGGGGATCAGTAGCCAATGAGGGGTTTGACTGTACGGAGCTTGGCGCCACAATTATCCTCCACCAACAAACTTGCGCAGCAGGAAAGAAA
Source organism: Trachelipus rathkii (assembly GCA_015478945.1). Classification (NCBI taxonomy): domain Eukaryota; kingdom Metazoa; phylum Arthropoda; class Malacostraca; order Isopoda; family Trachelipodidae; genus Trachelipus; species Trachelipus rathkii. Next base: position 1,282 of record JABUQX010015913.1, on the reverse strand, counting down.
ACCATCGAACGAATGAATATATAAAAATCAGAAGCAGTAAGGCGTCCCAGTCGCAAGTCAGGAGGAAGGTATTGTACATTTGGCAGTACGTTGTTCGCTGCATGTTTAGCTTCCCTGCCGGCTCGCTCGTTCCACGTAACATCCATATGGGAAGGGACCCAACAGAATGTAAATAATAATAATAATAATAATAATAATAATAATAATAATAATAGGGTATTGCTCATAAAAGAAGCTACCAATTTAGCTAGTCGTTCCCTATATATATATATAATATATAATATATATATATATATAGTATATATATATATATATATAATATTTATATAATATATATATATATATAATATAATAGTATATATATATATATATATATATTATATATATATAATTTTGAAAATATTCATATTATATATTTTCCAACACTATCATTTTCACTAACTATGTTTTTGTGGGGCATTCGTTATTGTTTCGCGATTTGTAAAGTACCTATTCAGATAAAGTGTGATGATGAAGTTCCAGTTAAGTGGAGAATAAGAAAAGCCTATTGGATTATTCACAACTTTGAGAGCTTGAACTTTTTTATTTTCCCTAAAGGTGTCAGTCATTTTTGTTTTTTTTTTACTTCATTATAACTTTATTTAGAGCTATACTGTGATTTTTTATAAAAATTACAGATGACCTAAATAAACTTTACAATTACCATTATTAATATATATATATATCATATATATATATTTATATATTATATATATATAATATATTAATTTATATATATTATATATATATATATCAGCTCCAAAAGCAATAGACTAATCGATATATATATATATATATTATATATTATATTATATATATATATTATATAATATATATATATATATATATTATATATATATATATATATATATATATATATATATAATATATATATATATAGATATAATATATAATATATATAATATAATATATATATATAATATAATTGTATATATATATATTATACATAATATATATATTATATTATAATTATATATTATATATATATATATATATTATAATATATATATTTATATAATAATTATATATATATATATAGTCACAGACTTGTTATATATACTATAATATATACATATGATATATATATGCAACCAGTTTATTGGTATGTTGACATAAATACTTGATTAATGATTTTCATAATGGGTGTGAGTTAACTAGGTTTGGCAAACGATAAACCTAATTTGGGATTTGCATCTCCTCTTCAACAAAACACGGAGGAGGA
>JABUQX010015912.1:142500-161334 GCA_015478945.1 Trachelipus rathkii | reverse complement strand
CCCATGAAAAACATGAGTTTTGAGGTGAGGGTCATCATAAAATTCCTTTTTAAGTTTGATGTGAACAACTTCGGCAAATCATGAGCTTTGCAAAAGGTCCAAAATGGATCCCATAACATCGTGTTTATGTATATAAGAGGTTAATAGATCTATGGGCAAGTGTTCAACATTGGATAATATCTTAAGGGCATTTATGTGAAGAAGTAATATAGGGAACGATCAATTTAATCTTTGAAACCTCACATTGCAAACGGTTGCCAAGGCAGCTCAAAGAATCTATTGTGTGTCTGATTCAAACGTTGCAGGATTTATTATTTCTTCACAGAACAGTTACTATTTCAGTTATTTAAGGGACCTTATTCGGTTTCCTGGATAGAGTAACTAATTTCCTCATATTTTTGGGGGTGGGGGGGGCCTCCAATCCTTTTTTTTTTGATATACTATTATTATTACAGTTTCCACCTTCTTTGGATATAGAGGTTGCGTCTTAAGTGAGCCATATTAGGACTAATAAATAACTGTTACTACTTACTAATATATATATTATATTATTACTCTCACTATAACTATATATATATAATATATATACTACTATTCACAGCGGACTCTTTATGTACCAATAAATCCAAAATACCTGTTCTTAACAATTTAAAGTAGATAATATTGAGATTAGGGTAAGGAAATGTAGCATCCTGAGGGAGATATACCATGGAACATCCCGAAAAGACGGAGGTGGTCAATTTTAGACCTACTGCAGTCACTCACCAATTTCATTGCGCCAGTACAACACCTACAATTGTATGTAGGGGGTCTACTAGCATTAAAAATACATTTTTCTTACGAGCGTATATATCGGAACAGGCGGAATGTAAATTTTTTGTAACACTCATTTAAGTCAATACCATTGTATTATATCCAGAGCGAAATGGGGGTTTTAAGCGCTTCTAAGAGACGCGTCAGTCACGCATATCTGAATAACCATGACTATAAGAGTTATATTTATTTGGTTATGTTTAGAAGCGATTGATTCGTCGGAAAGGGCAATGATTATAGACCATTAGTTCTGGCTAGATAGGGGGAGTATCCGTAGGGAGAAATTGAAGCTGAGGGGAGAGGTTGCGGTCAGAAAGACAGCAGATGCGCCCACACTGAGTCCTCTGTTCTTTGGAAGCCGTCGTAAGCTCACTGGAGTAAACTCACTTCAACGAACTGCGGAATGAGAACAGACAATATAGGATGGTCGTTTCTACAAGGTTAGCAGCGATGGCTAGGTATGGAGCGAGGGGTCGAGCAGAGCGAGCAAGCCAATGGTGGGAGCGGGGGATAGCCAAGGTGTGTACCCTTCGCATAAGAGAAAGGCAGCGCCTTTTGACAAAGGCTATGTTGAAGAGAATTTAGGATATGAACTTTTGCAAATGGCCAGTATATTGGGATTCTGAGGTATCTCCTGCAGATGTATATCGAAGTTGTCAAGAGCAGAATTTAAAACATCAATTTACGGATATTCGGAGTTTTGATAACGAGAATGAGATAACTTGTTTGCACATGATGTATCATCTCCATTCGATTGAGAGAGTGGCATCAACATTAGGCTTCAACTTCAAGGCTCACCCGGGGGACGATCGGATGCTCCAGTGGAGTTCGGATCGCCTCTTTCCGGATGGGATCTAATGGATGTAGATACATGTTTGTGGAGGAGTCTAGAGCCGTACAGCGCACAGAGCCAGTTAAAATTCCAGTTTTCAATTCGGATTTAGGTTGCAGATGAGTAGAGGTGTAAAAGGAAACTTCGAATCAGCGCCCCAAAGATTTTTGAGTAAGAAGACGTATAGGTCAAGTGAGACAGAACGAAAAAAAGTTGTTTTCAGGTGCTTTAAGTATGATTAGGTTACAAAAAAAAAATGTTAAAAAAATAGAAAATCAATCACTATGATTGGATATTCCTTATAGAAATTTGACGATGTAGAGAGAGATAAACGAAATAAAAGAGAAGCGAAAACCGAGAATAAAGAGAGTTAAAAGGTTTTCGCATAGGAGAAAACTAGGTGGAAGTTTCTTTTTCTCTCGTATTCTTTTTTTCTCATCATTAAACAAGCACATGCCTGAAGAGTTTTGGTGGGAGAAAAATGAAGCCATGGAGACCTGTGATAATAATTTATCAATAACTAATTGAAGTTGCCGTTCGAGAAAATTACTGGCACCGGCTATGTATAATGCAAGGTCATCGACGTAGAGAAAAGTTGACAGTCGCTGGGATAGAAGTAGATATCATTAAATCAGAGAGCAAATAGTAGTACACTTATAAAACACTCACCGCATACACGCATCATGACCCAGATAAAGTGCGTGGGAGAACAAAGACACGAACCTGAATAGATCATTAGACGAGGCAATATGGATGAAAAGAGGGAGAGAGAGTTGTCCGCGAGAGAAACACAAGCAGAATGGAGTATATAAAGGAGAATCCAGTTATCAAACGTTGTGTCGTAAAGCTTTTTCCAAGGTCAAAAATGACACCAAGAACCATACCCACCATGATTAAAGGCTCCAACGGATGTCATGGTCTAGATTTACACAAGGGTCACGCAGTCGAACGAATAATATATTTGCGGAAAACCAAATTGAGAAGACTTGCAGCATCTCATAAAACAGGAGTAAGACGGCCAGAAACCATTTCCTCAACATTAATAATTCAGATGACAGGTCAGCGAAATTCGTCTTTGGTTGTCCTGACCAAACTTCGGATCTTTTCCCAGGTATATAGAAAGGGAACAAGAATTACAAAAACCCAATATGTTCTGTAGTTTCTACAAAGATGAAAAAGAAAAGATTCGATCAGAAAAACACTGGTTATAAAAATAAAAAATCAAACAGCAAAAACTTCGGAGATTTTTTTTTTTTCCAAGCCGAGAACGAATGGATATAGACAGGAGGCTGAAGTAACGAAATTCATGATATATCTGAGACCAAGGAGCAACCACGTACATTTGCTGTTTGTCAATGCGGTTTAGATAAACACTACACTGCAAGTGTAAAAGATGGTTGTAGGTATGATCTTCCCCTTTCGAGCTGTTGAAAGTCGGTAGTGCGTGTCAGGAGCGGAGCTCGTACAACAGTTGTAATCCAGACCCATAACGGAAAAGACTGTGGTGAGGATGTTATTGGAGCGACCGAGATATTTCTGTGTAGCCTTTCCCACTAAAGGAAGGGAGTTGTGGAGTTAACAGTCCGATATGTAAGTTTGAAAAATATTGTTTACCCAAGGTTTGACGGTTTACTTATTACTATACCGCCGAGTAGTATCTGAGCATGACGAGGCTAGATTTTATAGAATCATAGTGCGATGGGTATGGGGTTGGTTAGAGTCGCGGATCCTTTCTGTATTGCCTGTTATGAGTTCCTCTTCTCTCCCGGATGACTTTCGGTGGACCGCCACCCTCTTGGGACCACCAGGGGTTGCCGTATATCCGCACCTCGCCTGAGGAAGACTGCGGAAATGGAAGCTTCCGCTCCCGAGGAGATGAGCGGAGATTTGTCTGAGAGATGAACAACTCGATAATAGGAGCACTCAACAAGATAGGATAAGTTTGCGTTTAAACTTGTACTACAGGAAGAATAAGAAGGATTAGCTTTGGCCTGATAAAAAGGATGGCGCTGACACTCCGCCTCGATCACTAACGCCATCAAGCTGGATGTGGTGTATAATATTTGCATTGGGCCTTCTGGAATCTGCTCCATTCTAAGACGGCTATTGGGTAATTGATCTACGTTCGCCGAATGAATTAGGTATCCAAAGTCGCGCGTTACCTTCCACAGGCTATACACAGCGATTCTCTATATAGTGGAATTCTCTACGGCATTAGTGAAATGGTGAGCAAAAGGAAATATCAATACCATGAGAAGATAGTGTTGCTCCATTCTAAATCGTCTCGATGTTTAATGATTATGTCGTGCGCGCACGTTCCTGTGGTAAACACATTCCCCATGGATCGCGAAACAGGGGCGTATAAGGAGTATCTACTATAACGTCAATTTATTGGACTTGGGACGAAAAGTGACAAAGTCCGGATCACAAAGGATAGTTTGAGCAGGTGGCTGGAGGTTCGTGAAAAGATCCCTTTGTGCTCATTGTCACTTCACAGCTTGTTTGTGAATGTCCCATTTATTATTATCACTTTATTGTTCAGACTGGCTTTTACCATTTTCCAACCTATATCTCTTTGAATATACCTATACATATTTTAAGGCCTCTTCAGTTAGACAGAAGCCATGGGTCGGTTTTGCGTCTCCTAGATAGTAATTCAGTGCATGGTCACTATTTATTTCCGTTGCGAAATACCTCAGTCACTTACTAAGATCATTGCATTAAACTATAAACCACCTTATTAATTGCACATTCTTTCATTTTTTTCTTCTGCTCCTATCGGCATTATTCTTACTGCTTAGAAACTTCTTTGATTTAGCAGCGTATCATTTCTTTACAGCCTTCACATAAAAACAAGTTCATTTTCAACCCCCTATGCTTAAATTACCGAGCGTGAGTAATAAATTTTTTAGATTCTCATAAACACTTTTCTGTCTTACAAAAATTATTATCTTCTAAAACGTAATTAAGGTCTATTAAATCTGGTATATCGAGATGCATTGTTTTTCACTATCCATTCCTTAAAATCAATCCAGATTTATGTCTCCATGTCTGTCAAAATTCTCCTCACATATATGCTAATTATTTCTCACAGTCTTTTGAGCTCGTACATGCTTTATCTCTCTTGCTTCTTTTTTCACATTAGTTATATTCTTTACCAGTCTAGTACACTTCTTCTCTTCTTTGACTACCTTCGTTTCTGCAATCATGCTAACACTGAACAAGTAAACCACAACTCACACTTCCTTCTAACCAGTATTTCTCATCACTTACATTCATTGGGAGAGGAGCTCTTCTCCTATTTTCATGCTTCGGAACTTCTTTCGTCTATCTGATCGTTAGAATCTAATAGTGTAAAAAATATCCAAGTTAAAAGAGATTCTTATATGACACCTTAGTCCACTCCCATAACTCTTTTCTCTTACTATTTTCTTTAGTTGTCTATATCCAACCTCTCCGATCTTTGCTTCACCATCTGATCCTACGAACTAATTACTTATACTTACTCTTTACAATAATTTCTTTCTGAAATTATCTTGTATATCAGATGAATAAATATCCTTTTTTTAGCCATAGCTATAAGAAGAAGTAACCTTAACCATGCCTTCTAAACTCAACGCAGACCAAATACAGTTTAATAACGTGTTAATAGTATTTTTTCCGTCTATAACCTTGCCGTTGATGTATTGTGCATTAGACTAAGTGTCGTCGCTCATCCCACAGAAACCTGTGCGAAGCATTGTCCCATCCCTTTTATATAATAAAAAACATTCCGTAACTATCCACACAATTCTAGACTAGCTCTTCTAACACTATTCCGACCCCTAAGCATAACTACACAAAACATTTTATTCATAGCGTTATACTGCACTAATGGACTTCTCATTATTATCTGATCTGCGGCCTCATCACATTGTACGTCGAATGCTCCTTAAGCCTTGTCACTAGTCATTGCGCACTATTAATTCTCATTTAATATCTTTTCTTCTTTCTTGCGTTCCTTTTCCACAAAATCTTGAGATGTGTACTTTATGGTCTATCACTGTTTATCACGTTCGGAATGCTTACATTCCTTCCAAATACTAATTGGTTTGGAGAAAAATTTTTCATTCGCGCGTTCTTTATCCATAAGGTGAATCATGTTTTTAGCAGCTAAAAGACCAATTAAAGAGGTACTGTTCTTTGTGGGGTAAACTACACTTCCCTATCTTTTATTTTTCTCAATTAGAGAATCACTTTAATAAGACCCACCCATTTCTTTTCACAGGAGTTCTTTTTCTATTTGTCCTTCATGCCATTTGGGTGCTCTTCTGTTGGGTATCTTTTCGGAAGGTTATTTTATATATTTGAATCTTCTCTGTCTTAAAAGAATCTTTTTACCCATTCTCTTTTCTTCTTCAAGTTTTGAAAATATCAAAACTATGTAACAAACAACATTTAAATCACCTGTGAGTTGTCCGTAAAAAACTTATCCATCTCTTTTCCAAATTACTTTCTCGGATTTCTTCATCCTTTTATTAATTTCCTTATCTCATAGCATCACATTAGAGAGCGAGAGAATGATGCTTAGCCATATCTACATTAAATAAGAAGATATATTGTTCCTCTTCCATATTTTCCCTCCAACCCTTATATAGTACCAGTTGCAACCGTTCTATTCATTGTAATAACTCAGACTTATCTCCTTCATCAAAAGTATAGACCCACAACGGGTATGTTTTGGTGGGATTCTTCTTGTAACCGTAGATAACTAGATCTTATCGATAGATCTATATTTATATTTTACTTTATCCAACTTCTTTTCATGCACCCTACACCTTGATACAATTTATCATCTCGGTATAAAGTCATTCCTCAATTAAACATGTAATATCTTTTATTCCAATAGTCCATTCCAAACTTGAGAGATGTAAATTTCCATGGTTTTCCTCTTCCTTCCCTATGGTTTTATTAAGATTCCAGTTTTCTATCAAAACCTACCAAAACAAAATAATATTTGTCCTTTTTTTTATGCTATGTATAAGTTTAAATTTGAATATGTTTATGTTGTACGTCTTATCTATATTTTATTTCTAGGTCTCTAAATACTCCAAAAATAACCCCTTTTGTTTCCCATATCGACACTTATCTTCATTCTTTCCATGGTTTCTCTACCTATCAACCATGGTATATCTCCTCTAATTACTTCAGTTTTAATAAAAAATCTATGATTTCCAATTTACATGGTATATCTATACTTTTTAAGGCTTCATATTTACTTTGTCCAAACACATAACTTCCTTCTTTTCTCTCTTGACTGTTGTTCATCTCGATTATCTCGGTATAACTTAAGACCTTTCAGCAATAGTAACTTTCGCTATCTTACCATCGTCTCACACAAGGGGTCGTAGCCTGTCAACTGCCCAAAGTCTTCCGTAACAACTGTATCTAAATATTGCCTATGAAGTCTGCCATATATTTTATCTTCTTTTTCTCTACCGAAATAGCTTACTTTCTCTTCTTTATTGTATACTGCTTTCTCGATCTTTCCTCTTTATTTCTCACCTTCCTTCAAATATTTGAAGTATATTCTTCCCTTTATAGTTCCCATTTCTTCAGCATGATTCTGCATAATGGTATTCTGATCCCCATATTATATATTATTTAATATGCAAAATTTTTAGGATTTTTCCTTCCTTGAATTCTTTCCTTCTTAACTCTTTATTCCAACTATTATCTTTCATCTTTTCTTTCTTTCCTCCTTAGGAATTACTTATTAACATCGCTTTTATTGTTTCAAATGACATTGCCTTTTCCACAACTTGCTAAAACTAAATGATTCTCCTCCTCGTCTATCCCCGTTCTCTCTAGATAAAGATATTCCTACTAATTCATATCTTGTGTCATTGTCCTCTTTATCTTCCTGTCGCTTTAATCAAATGATCTCTATCGATTCGTTTAAGATATTTCTCCATCGAATTTTTGGAAACATTTTGATCTAACAATTCTCTTCCCTAATATATAAAGAAACCTCTAATTATTATATGAATTGGTAACAGTCACCTTGTCCTTGCGTATCCTTACAACCCAATTTATTCTAGCATTGTTTTCAACTCTACTCATTTGTTGACAAAATCAACACTGTTATTTCTAACTTTCCTGATATTTAACATGTTCATCTTTACTATTCATTAGCAATGTTTTAAACTTTTTTCCATTCTCTTTATTCTTTCATCACTATAAAACTTGGACATCCCGTTTACTTAATCTCATTTCTGACTCCTTCGAGTTTTCACCTTCCTAATTTATTCATAACCTCTTCAACTTTTCTTGGAATTTAAGCTCACGCTATGACACAATGAATGATGAAAAAATAAAACTGCTTCAACCGTAGAAGTCTTATTACAAAAATAACAATTACATATTTACATAAATATATTATTGTCGTAATTTATGAAGTAACATTGAATATAAGTAATTTATATATTACTATATATATATATATACTTCATGATTAATTAACTTTATTCACAAAAAAAACACGAAAGATTTTTTATTTTTGCCCTTCAAATTGACACGCCCTAATATTTAATAGACTTTGATAAGTTCATGGCGAAATTGCATTGACATGATCTCTAAATTCACCTATCAAAAGGAAATCCACCGCCTAAGAACCCATCGAAAAAACACACATGAAAAGAAGCGGAGTCATCAAAAGGAGCAGATAATTCATTTGCCAATCTGTGAAATGTAGTATGAAGATCATGAGGGCGGAATATACAGTGGAGATGCTGCCTACAGAAGAGAACACTATGGTCAATGTAGGTGAACATGATAATTGGGCCAGCCAAGAAGATATTCCAATTAAATCTAGAAAGTGAGCTTGCAAGCAAATCTTATATCACACAGTCCTCCCTCAATACAGTCGAGAGCGAGCAGATATTTTTACCGTGTAGGCATAGGAGATGTAATTACGTAACCCCAAAAAGAAAATCAGGGAACTCTCGGGCACAGATAGCTGAGGTGAAATGAGTAAGCTTAATGTTGATTATTGCATCCCAATCTGGTGTGAAATTGAATGATACCTTTATCTATAGAACTGAGTATATTTTTAATTAATTAATAGTCATGTTTTTGAATAATAGCGTTTTTCTTTTATTTTGTCTTTCAGCTGATTAATTGAGGTCCCTTCTTTCATTATTGTTTTATATTGTAAAGCTAGTTAAAGGAATCTCTTCTTTTGTAATGAGGTATAAATGTTTAAAACATAAAAAAGCTTAGTAGCATTACTTTGTTAATAATTACTTCAAGCGGAATAATTGTGTTTTCAAATACTTATATTTGAACACAAAATAATCAAACATACCACACCGTTATTAAACTTTATTATATTTGTAATTTATTATTCCTTAAAGATATACGTTTTTAATTTAGTAAAAATAAATAATACTTGGGCCAAACCCAAACATATGAAAAAATGACTAAGTATTGGTTGATCGGGAATACAATCTAGAGTTCCTGCAGCATACCGCCCAGATACCACTAACATAATGTTTAATCTTATTACTAGGAGCGTGGCTATTATTATATTAGAGGTAAAAGTAAGCTAGTCAAGCGCACCCTTCATATAAAAAATAAAAGAGGAACTACAAATCATGACTCAGGTAGCATACAGCACACATTTTCTAATTCCTCGTCGTCAGTTATGTGATTAACTGAGCGATGTATAGTTGGCTGCGAGTGAGATATGTATGTGCGTACAAGCTCTCGACCAGGGATCAGTTCCTGGGAGAGTGCAGAAAGAGAGTAAAAGTGGGAAATCGAGTGCGTGGTAGAGCGAGACATAGTCTGATAGGAGAGAGAGATGGCAGAGTGTATAGGACAGAGGCGAGAATAAACGCCGGCTATGATAGGAGGAGACTTATGAGGCGCGGGTTTGTTGCTCATTATAGCATAGATCACATTCGGTTTCGGCCCACCCTGTGCGGTCACAAGTTGGAGTGAACGCAACCTATTATCATTTTTCGAGCGAGATTCCTAGTGACTTTACCATTATTGAGTAGCAGAAGGTCCCGGATATCGCGGTACCATGAAAGCTGTAAGGGTGGATTTTCTGTCTGTGACGCCAGTTTTTCCACTCAATTGAATGTGTACATGAGGTGGCGGGAGACGAGGTCTTAAGGCTGGGCATTTCACTCTATATCCGAAAAAAGTTTTTGGTCATAACTTACTCCTTTAATAGTGCGCGTATTTGCTTTTCCGATGCCTTGTGACGCGCTCTTCCTTGACTCCCAATCATTGGGGAAAAAACACTTAGGCATGATATAAATGTCACTAAGATAAATATATATATATAAAAAGTATAATATAACAGTCACAATATGATCAATTATATTTATTTGACATATAATATTGATGGTACATTATTTCATTAAAATTTCTTGAGATTATAATAATAATTATGATATAAAATATAAAATAGAGGTGATAATGTTATATGATATATAGCTTAGAAATAATACTGTATAAAAATACAGAGTAATAGTAAAAAACATAAATTAGAACCATACTAATATCAACAAATATAATTTAATAGTAAATATCAATAAATTCCATGAAATACCCTTCGATGGCGCTAAGGAGGTTAAAGATCGTCCGAGCATCATCATAATGTAGATGGGAAAAAGGCACCGCTGGTCTCAAATAACCTAATTCCGTCGTTGCGAGATGGGAGCACAGTATATCTCTACAGTGAGGGCTTCTGCAACGCACCATTGATGAGGAATAATATGAGACACCTCGACTGCGAAAATGTTCCAAAATTACGAATGTCTATAGGTGGAGCACGAAATATTTTGGATTTTGATGATGAATAATTGTGCCGTGCCCTATAAAGAGTTCAATACATGTATATTCACACTCAATTGGGAAGAAAAATCGAAAAAAGAACAAATTCCACTCTTACTTCTCGCTTTTTTCTAGCCATGTTTTTAGGTTTGTGTTCAATGAATAAAAAAAACCAGAGGGTCTATTTCTTTTGTTTATATACAGGGAAAAAGATCGTATTGTTGCTTGTTTTTATTTCCATATTTATTCACCAAATCACTAGTCATAGAGATATAATAACTTTAACTATTATAGTCTTATTTATATTAATAAACTTATATTAGTATAAATGAAATAATGTCATATAAATATTCACTTAGGCCAATCCACTCTAATACAAATCCCTAAAAAGAAAAAGATGTTATAACATATCATTTAATAAATTAATTAATATTATGGTCACATAATAACTGGATACACCTTAATATACCTACATTATACTTCTAAACTAATTATCCAATATAACAATCTCTATATTGTTATGTAACACCTTATTCCATTATAATAACTAATCTAATATTAACTTATATTGAATATTACTTTCCTATTGAACATATTCCTCTATCGATATACATGTAAACTACTCTTCAACTCACTGATAATAATAATATAAGTAAGATGAGATAAAAAATAAAAATATAATAATAAAATATATATTAAAATAATATATTTAATATAATATGTGCAGTCACAAAGCAATAACTAAATTACTCTAAACTGGTTCTTCGGTTTTGCAGTCTGTTTCCCATTGGGGGGACAAGTGCGAGTTTCGAGTTCATTCATATCACATACATCAGGAGTTGCCTCTATCTTCGTCAATGACTCTTTTTAGTCACAGACTTGGTTAAATTACTATTTTCTTGTATTTACATTCTTCTTAGTGTCTTATCCAATTATAGTTCCTTTTTTTATTTAACTTTATATGTCCTCACCCTCTTCTTCCCACTACACAAAGGAATATCATCATATCCTATTGTCTTCATTCTAGTCACGATAACACTTCACAATATGAATGAACTTACTTTAAACGTCTAATTAAGTTGGCCACTTGCGAGAGGAGTATCTTCAGTTAAATGATGCGGCGAGCTACAATCCAAAATTTAGCTGAAAATACAGAAGTTTTATTATGATATGATGACAGACAAAATTATTAGAGAGAGACTAAAGAAACACATAAACAAAAAAAAGACACATTTGGTGCAATATGAAATCGTATAAAACAATCCGATGAGGCGGAAAGTCGAAATTGTTTGGTAGTGATTACGTGGTCAAGAATGACTATTGCTAAGAAATACGATATTATCTGTTCGGAATCATTTTTCTTATTGATTGAGGTTATTATATTAATATTTTTTAGCTCAAGTTAGATAAGCATATAAGAAAGAACAGTAAAAATTTACAAAAATCAAATTTATTATTTAAAGTATATGTAACAAGAATATTTCATTGCCATTGTTGCTATTATGGAAAAAATTATTATTAATATAGTGGAAACAACAATGCCAAATCAAATACAAATCCAACGAGAACACGAATTTTTGTTTATGAGAGTTATATATTGCTGAATAGCTAAGGTAGAGAAATATCAGGGATAAATTTAAAAACAAATTTTCAGAGCAACTATTGAAGGTCTCGAAACAATGAGAATCTATAAATTACAGACTAATCTCTGGAAATAAAATGCATAAAAATAAAACCTATACATAGTAAAAATTTTTATGATGAATTATAATAAATGATTTAAGTACTTAGCTTTGTACTATTACCACTAATGATGTAAGTGCTATGTGTGTCTCGTTACAATGATTGGTCCGAGTAACCTTGTTTTCTGAACACACCACAATCTAATAATGCGTTGCACACACTTATGAGTCAGTATTTGAGAGTTATTTCGAATTAAAAAAAAGACTAAAGACATCATCACCGCAATCATAATACATAAGTCTCTATAGTATCTATTGTTCTTGTAAAATCAAAATATAACTTCTAAAAATGGTCTTAGATTCTCAATGCCACAGAGAATAATTTTAGGTATCGGTAAAAATCAATTACAATGTTAAATTATTTGCTCAAAACACTAGTTATTATACAGAGTAGTCGACAAACTTGTAACTTCTAGCGTCTTAATACAATTCCGAGAGCACTCTAAGAGTTAGCTCAGTGTGTGGTGTGTCGTGTTGGTCATCTTCATACTACATTAGCTCTCCGTAGGATACTTCGATAGTTTAATTAGTTGTTTAAATTCCAGATAAACTATTAATGTTCATTAAGGAGATTGGAGTTTTAATGAGATCTTCAATGAGAGAGAGAAAAATATACAGTTCCCAATTTATACATCGATAATTATTGAATTAATTCAACATAGCTTTTGACAATGTTGTTAATGTATAATAAGAGAAAGAATCTTGTGCAAGTGTAAAATGGAACCGCTGATTAGCCTGGATGCAAATTATGAATACACATTAAGTGGAGTTAATCTATAACAAAAGCAGGTGAGAATATAGATTTGTCGTATGGAGCATATTCTGTTCGTTCGCTCTTACCCCCACCATATAAATAATATACGTTTTAATTAAATAAATTCCTTTTCCAGTCTTCGGTAGGTATGTTGAGTTGAGGCAAGGTTCATTTGTCAAAAATTATAATGGTGTGCGTTACAACTCTTAAGACATCACCATCCAACTTTAACCTTCTTCTCTGATTCTCTGACTGGGCACTGCTCCCTGTCTATTTCATAATTTCTCAAATTAGATAAGAATATGGAATGGATGACCGTTAGAAAAATGAGTAAAGAAACAATATGAGTAGGAGAGTTAAATCACAGAAAAAGATTGATTACACAGAGGATGTTCAGGGGTTTGGATTGTGCAATCATAGGTAAATTAGAGAAGTGAGAAATGTCCATCTGAAGATATTATTATCGGCTACGTTTGTGCGTTTACACGATCGATATATAAGGGATAATTTATTGCCTATTGTCAATGGTGAGTTAATGCAATTGATGGAGTAGAAAAAAGTATGCGATTGATGTTACTAATTGATTTACTGTGTAGAGTGCGTCCAGCATGAGGCCATGACAACTCCTCATACGTACTTACTCTGTATGGGATTGATTAAAAATAGGTAAGTGAGGTTTATGAGTAAAGTAAAAATTATTTGATAGGAAAGATATAGTAAGACATAATGTATGGGATATATAGTAGAGTATAGTAAGTTACCGCATGATTATAAATATATTACTAATGTTTGGATAATATATTAAAATAATATAAGTTATAAAGCACTCAATAACATGGATTGAGAAGTAAACCTGATTATATAGATTAAAAACTATTATATATATGAGTTATTATAATAAGTATGATTAAAATAAAGGAAATGGATGAATAATCAACGAAGGTAATAAATTAAGGATAAATGTTATTAATAATTATAGTAAGTGATTATTAGGAAGGTTAGGCTATGGTATACATTAAAATTCATGTATTATCAAATTGTCAATAGGGATAATAATATATATATTATAAGATATTATTTGAGATAGTATATGCTACTAAGGAGTTCTACATGAGGGTCTTGATTTATGTATACCGGTTTTTAAATGTATATATATATATTATATAGTAATGTCTTAGTAAATTAGGATATTATATATAGAGGTATATTATTATTACTATATATTTGTATGCGTCTGTTTTAGATGAGAATTATTGATGCATAGAAGCGGACTAAGTTGATGATTAAGGCTTGTTGAAGATGATGCGCGAATCATCATATGAGCTCGGACTGCAAATTGAGTAGTTAATAGATTCTTTGTTGTACAGAGTCTCTCAGCAAGAACTATCTATGGGGAGTGAGTTGAAATTATAGAAAAGGTAGATGTAATATAGAGGTAATATAATGTGATTGGTATTTTAAAATAAGTGAAGAAATAGTATTAGGTATATTGAAGTAGTAATCCATAAGTTTCAGAAGAAGAAAGGATAAAAGTTATAAAGATTTGAAGATAAATCTGAAGGAGCAACTGAATGAAGAATAAGTTGAGCTTTTAGTGGTTTAAGGAGCCCACTGCTTATATGATGAAAATGGGGGGAGTGTGAATAGAAAGGTTATATAAACGAGTTGTGCGGCGGAACGATATCATTCGTAGACAGAAGGTCAAAATGGGAGACTAAGAATAATAAGGTGAAGAAGATCTAGAATAGACTGTTCTACATATGTCAAAATAGACTGTACTGTATATAGTGATAATGGAAATGTGATAATTTTACAGCTAGGAGTAGAAGATGAAATATGAGTGCATTATATAAGAGTTATATTATAAATTGATGGGTTGTTGAGTGCATATGCTGAGTATTTGCTGACGCGACTGGGTGTAGGACGAATTACTGTGCTTTTACGTGAGACTATTATCTCGTAATATGACAACTAACATGGATTAATTCTTGTCTGCTCAAAAATCATTTCGACTGGCATTTATTGGTACACACAGATCAGTATCTCACGTCACAATCAAGGAGATCATCTTACATCTTAAGGTAATTAGTAATTATACATTTATTTAATAGTAGAGTAGAGATTACATTTGGATATAGATAGAACATTAGGGATAGATAGAGTAATACAAATTGCAAAATCAAAGATATTAGTGTAATAAATCAGTGATGAATATAACCTAATTTCCTTTAATCAGTGCGCAACTCTGCCTGTGTTGGAGAGAGGATCCTTTAAAAGGTAATGGAGCCGTGTGGCAGCGACGGGATTCAGACAGAAACCCAACCCAATAGAGAGAGGGTGCTGGGAGTGGAAGGTTTGATTTTGTTCAATATGTTTTAATGACGTGAGCGACAATATGTGCGATTTCCTTTTAAGGAATTGAAATTTAGACGAGAAATGGAGAAGCTTAGAAATAGTCAACAAAGGGATTTAAATTTGACACAGGAACGTTACACAGTAAAGTTAAGTTGTGGTATTTTCAATCACATTATAAAGATATATTTAGAGCGAGAACCACAGCGCGAAGAACCCATCTTTAACATGGGAAATGCACCTCATTTATGTGGAAATAGAGAAGTTGTATAAGTTTATATATCTATATAATAACGAGGTAGAGGGTTGTAAGGTTATAGAAAGATTTTTAATCTGTTATAAATTTTTTGATATGATGGAATATCTATTGACTATTACAATATGACATTAGATATATAATATATTAAAAAACAGTAGTAGAGTTATGAGTAGTTTATTATCTATATACATAGTATGGATATTTAAAGTGTGTATTATTGAAAATATTATAATTAGATATAGAACGAGAGGTAAGATAAATAATAAAGTTATTAGTAAAATATAAGATATAAATATTATTTAGTGATTTAATGAATAATATTATAAATATGAATAAAAGATATCCATTAATTATAGTATATGATTGAGGATATAGCTATACACAGTGATATTTTTATATAGAGTAATATGAGTGAGTGTTAGTAGGATAATATGTAGACGTAAAAAGTGCAACTATATACTGTATATGTATATATGCCAATGAGCAAGAACTTAAAATAATATTGAGGAAGTAGTATATATATACTAAGATTAATATATCATAATTATTATAATATAGGTATATGGTAATATTATTAGCGTGAGTAGATAATAAATGTGTGAATTAGTAGAATTAATAAATACTATAGATAGTAATATATACATGAATAAATAGCTAATATATATAATAATAATATAATGAGTATATTAAGAATAATATACTTATATTGAAGATGATATAAATATATTAACTGTAAGTAATAGTGAAGGTAATAACATACATAAGATAGTAATATATAATAATAGAAAGAAAAGATGAATAAGAAAGTATGGTTGATGTATAAGATAACTAAGTAATACAAGGATATATAAGATATATGGTATATATTAGACAATGGATTAATCCGTAGTTGGAGTAGAGTACCTATGATGTATATGTAAAAGAAGAAGATAGCAATAGAGTAAAATTAGAAATATAAGTAAACATAGTTAGTGGTATATATATGTATATGATAGGATAATATTGATAGTATAATAATATATCTAATGAGAATCAGTTAGTACACTCATAAATAATATGGAGGGAGTGCAGTTAGTGGAAAAAATACTGGGTTATATTTAAATCTTATAGTTTAGTTTGTAGGTTATATAGATAGGAACAAAATAACGTTATTATATTTAAAACAAAAAGTGTATAATTAATTATTAGTGTATGGTTTTATATTATATTTTAAAACTGACCGAGGGAAAAGAACACATGAGTTGTCGTGTTTTATGTAATTAGCATTATAAAAGGAGGAATAGTGTTTAGTAGTATTAATACAAAGATGTTAGTACCATCTCTCAAAATGTAATGAACGCGTTTCCTAGGGCATGAAGTCTAATTTGGACATATATAAACGTGATCGATTATAATATATGACTAGTTGTATAGTATGTAAATGAATTACAGTAATTATATAAATATATATATAATGTTATTATATATGTATATATTTTACTATACGAGAGATAGTATTAATTGATAGGAGTAATATAATAGTGAGTATCAACTACATTATCATAAATATTATAGTACTATAGTATGGCTCAATATGATACAATATATATAATAGCGTGTAGTAAAGCTATAAATCAAATATAAAAGAGATGTATAAAGACAGGGTGGATATTGGTGTCGGGAGAAATGAAATTGAAATGTGTCCCGTAAATGGGGACACAGGTAGGAAGGTGATTGAATTCTGTGAGGGGAGAGGTATGCGTGTGTTAAGTAAATACTTTCTTTAAACACAAGAGTATCCATAAAGTAAGAAAAACTAGAGTTGGTGTAATGAGGTAGACATGGTATTCGAAGTGAATAAGGTATGTGGAATTAGAATTTACTGTGGAATTGGTAAAAGGGGGAAAGAACAAGGAGAGAATAGTTGAAAAACGTCAAAGTGGTATTGAAAGGAAATGGTATTAAAATCATGCGGAAAGGGTTGATGGAATTGGTGGTGTTAAATTCGGATCGAGTTAATATTGTATTCTAAAGATGGTAAAATAAAGTAGTGGGATGGAGCTGAGAGTGAAAGGAGGTAAGGGTATGATAAAGAGAAAGAAAATTGGGTAAAAGATGGTTGAGAAGAAAGAAGTGTAATGATAGAGTAGAGAAAGCACAAGGAGTAAAATAAGAGATAGATAGCATATATGTTTAAATAAAATAAGAAGGTGAAACTGCGGCGCAAAGAAATCAGTTGAAAGTTAACAAGTTGAAACTGAATAAATCTGGAAGCAAAGAGTGAGAAGTATGAGGAAGGCAATTTGGTTTGAAGGCAATACTGCAAAAAACAAGCAGATAATTGTGGGTGTAGCTAAAAGTTAGGAAATTCAGTAACAAAAATAGGAATAGATAAGATTTGATACGATGGTGGAGAAGGAAAGAGGTGAATGCACAATAGCGGATATGAAAAGCTTAAACCAATAAGAAAAAGAGGCGAGGTGGATATAAAGGAGAGGAGTGAAACTGAAAAGACAAAGATAAAAAGGAGTCAAAATGCAAAGGAATAAAGTCTATGTCAAAAAAAAAAGTAAATCGAAGCTTTGAGGTAATGATTAATAGACTAAACACACAAAGAGAAGAATGAGCTATATACAATAGGGAGGTGAATCAGTGACGTAAACAGTAGAAAAAGAAATGAGTTGTGTATAATGGAACAATGGATCGGAGTGAGGTGTTGTAAGTGAGGATGATAAAGAGGGACAATAGCAAAGAGAAAGGAGATCAACTCAACAAGGGCAACATGGTAAGGACACAGCGAGCAAAAGGTCTGAGAGAATGTAGACAGAAATAAGGAGTGCCATAGCTCAGAATAGTGTAACTGAAATAATATACGGGGAGGAGTAGTTGTGTGATGTAATTCTGATGGTAATGAAGTAACATGACTAAGAGTGGAAGATGTAGAGTATAGAGTGGAAGAGTGAGTGACGGAAAGAAATACGTAGAGTCGATGTGATGGTACAAACAGTCTGTATATAGTTGGATGTAGGCTAAGTAATGATAGTGAGAGGGGATTGAACATTTGAAGAATTGACTTGCGTAAGGTGGAAATGAGGTTAATAGTTATGTAATAAAGGGGCAAAGGTATAAACGTGAAGATAAGAAATGAGGGAGTTATAGTTCGTTGATTAATAAGTTGTGCGAAGTTGAAGTGTTTGTAAGAAAATGATGACAAAAGGAGGGAGTGGAAGAGAGTTTGGTGTTAGGAATTGATAAGAGGAATAAGTCTGAAGAGTGT
>JABUQX010015912.1:117500-130000 GCA_015478945.1 Trachelipus rathkii | reverse complement strand
TGAAAGAATTTTAAATACCATGTGTAAATTAAATGCTTATAATTTTAACACCATATTTACATGAACTCAAGTGAACACTGCTACATATTTATCAAAAATATAAATAAAATACAC
Source organism: Trachelipus rathkii (assembly GCA_015478945.1). Lineage (NCBI taxonomy): Eukaryota > Metazoa > Arthropoda > Malacostraca > Isopoda > Trachelipodidae > Trachelipus > Trachelipus rathkii. The sequence goes on along the minus strand of JABUQX010015912.1, from coordinate 129,886 downwards.
GAAAATCAATAGATAAATTTCCCAAATAATTTCTTAAAATCATTTTTACAAATTAAATGGCAATTGTAGAATATTACTGACTTGAGTTCACGTACATAGTATATTAAAATTATAAAAATTTTATTTACAAAAATGGTAATAAAAAATTATTTGAAGTTTTTTTTACGCATTTGAGTTTATTTTGAGTTAATATTTTCACTAAAAATATTAATAGAAACGCTCTGAAAATCATAATTCGGCTTTTTTCTGTTTGTGTAGGGATGAGGAATCACTGTTGATATGCGTTTCAGATTATCAATACATTCGATATCAATTTTTTTATAATCGATTTTTTCACTAATTTCGAGGAATCGATATTATAGACAAAGTATACGTAAATAATATCAAAGAAAAAAAATTTGTAAAACAATATTTGCGTAATATACAATAAAAAAAAAAGTACAAATTAATATCACATACAATATATATATATATATATATATATATATATATATATATATATATATATATATATATATATATATATATATATATATATGGCTTATTAGGGGCTCAAGTCGATGGAGAACAGATAGGGGGACGTTTTCCATACACTGTAGGGGAGGGGCAGAGGAACCCACTCAAAACCCAAATACCAAAGAGCGGGGATTCTGGAGACTCCTCCTCCCCGGAGGGGGGAAAGCTTACCTGCATTCCCCAAAAGGCCGAGAGAACCCCGACTCTTGCTATCAGGGCGATCTACCCTTGGGGTACCCATTAGTTTAAAAAAAATTATTTTTTAAACTAATGGGTACCCCAGGGTAGACAGCCCCGATGGCAGGAGTCTGGGTCTCTCGGCCTTCTGGGGAACACAAGGGTAGGACTATCTCCCCCCTCTGGGGAGGGTCTCCGGAATCCCCGCTCTTTGGTATTTGGGTGTCACGGGGGTTCCTACACCCCTTCCCTACAGGGTATGGAAAACGTCTCCCCATCAGCTAGAGCCCCTAATGGGCTGTATATATATATATATATATATATATAGTTATTATATATATATATATATATATATAATATATATATAGAAAATTCATAACTCAGCGCGAGTCGATCTAATACCAACTCACGCAGCTTGTTTCAACGTAATTTAAATTTGCCCATATATATAATATATATATATATATATATATATATATATATATATATATATATATAATATATATATATATATAATATACTATATATATTCATATATATAATATATGTAATATATATATATATATATATATATAACTATATTATATATATAATGATTATATAACTATATATTAAACGTTTCATATATATATAAAAGCTATATAAAATATATATATATAAGGTATATATATATATGTATATATATAATATATATATTATATATATATATATATATATATATATATATAGGCGTAGTTATTAAAAGAAAAAAATATTTTATTACAAAATTCGGTTACGAATTTTTTTTTTATTAATATACATAAACGTATATTTGGTTGAACAATCTAATTGTTGATAAGGGTTCAAAATATTGATTATCCGAAAAATATTGATGCAATGATATATAAAAAATTGGAACAAAGCATCGATAGCGATATCCCTAAAAAAAAAAAAAAGAAAATTAGCCGTTTAAAATTTTCGGAATGTTATTTTTTAAATTTTTCTTTAAAATATATGCATAAAATAGTAAAATACATGAAAATCCGTAAAAATAAAAAAATAAAAAAATTCAAATAATTGTTTAAAACAATTTTAGTAAATGAAATATTTATAATTTTAATATACTATGTATGTGAACTCAAGTCAGTAATACTCCACAATTACCAATTAAATTTGTAGTTTCAATACAGTATTTACATGAATCCAAGTTAATACTGCACCACAATTACCCCAAATTTATTTCGCTTACTTTTTGTGAGCACCTAAATTTGGTAAGCACTTGAAAAAGCAAACATATAGAAATAAGGTAAGCATTTTTTGCGATTTTGTTAAATTTAACAAATGGAGCGAAAGCTTCAAGCATTTCTAACAATTTGTTAGCATAAATAACTATGAAAAACTCCCAAAAGTTACCGGTATGTACCCCAAATATAGATTGGTCTATGTTGTGTTCCTTACGATACACAAAAATAAAATAAAATACCTTTTATTATTTAGCTAATAACGGGATTTGAAAAAAATATATAAGAAAATAAAGAATAAATTTCTTTCTACAAACTACCTTAAAACAATTCAGACGACAATATTACTATTTCACACACTACAGATACTTTGGAATATCCAAAACTTAAAATAGCGTGGCGGTACTCACGTGGTATATAAATATTTGTGTTGCCAGTTTTCAACACTAACAGAATCACCGAATGATACCATTATTTCCAAATCATGTTCAGAATTTCACTATAATAACGTCAAAATTAGTAAAAAATTATAATCTATATGGGTCTTACTCTTACCTTTTGGTTTGTTTTCGAATTTTTTTGCTTTTCGGTTAGCTTAAATAAGAACTCTGCTTATAGTTTGTAACTCTTAAAAAAAAAAACTAGGTAAATAATTCACAGAAAAAATAAATAATTACTATATTATTTTAATGAGAGAAAATAATTAAGAGGGAAATTCAAATATATAGAATTTTAAAGTTTTTACCATATAAAAAAAATAACTTTAAAATTATTTATATGATATTACAGGGGAGATTTTACTTTAAGATTTTTAATAAAAATATTTTTTAAAAAAATAGTTGGAAATCCTCTTATTCTGCTGATATTATTTCCTCTTCTGTGGCTATGATGAAAGACATTGGGACAGCATGCCACAATAAAGAAAAAGGTATAGTCATAATGGACGATTATTTTCCTGGTATTCAATGATATAACTTTTCTAATATGGATCAAAGTAGTTATTTATTTATAAATTGTATACTAGACAAGTTTTTGAGCAAGATGGTTCATGAACCTAGAAGACACGATGCATTGTTAGACTTTATATTAACAAACGATTAAAGTATGGTGGATGAGGTTAGAGTTGAGGAGAAATTAGGAATTTTTAACTTGTTTTAAAGATATTAGTTTATTTCTTTATAGGATTTATTGATATTTAAACTGTAGTTGGTAAAATAATAGGTACAAGTTAGTAAAGTTAATAATAATTTAAAGTATGTATGCTCTGTTATAATGTGGGACTGTGAGAGGTGAATATGTGAATAGCTGCTCTGTTTGTGTTTTGAATGCAGATAATGTGTTGTTAAGGAAGGAGATTGCAAGACTGAGTGAAAATATGAATGAATTGAAAGATTTTGTATTTGAGTTGAGTAAGGAGGGAAGTGTTAGGAAAAAAGTTACTAATGTAATGTATTCAAGATATAGGGGTATATAGGAATAGCGATTCACCTAGGCAGGAAGATGAGAGAGAAAAGGATAAAGTAGTTGATAATAGGTCTGCAGATGAATGGAGAGTTGTAGAAATTAGAAATAATTAGGATGAGGATGATATCTCGGAAAGCCAGTCAGCCTGGTGGACCTGCAGGTAACAGGTTCGACTGTTCTTCCAATTGGGGACGGACTTCAGAGAGGGCAATGGTAATGTTTGAGTCGTCGTAAGGAAGGTGGAGACTGATGCATTGCTAATTGGAGACTCTATGATACGATTACCTAGATAGGGACTTTTCAAAATAAGGATAAAAGGGCAAACGATTGAGAGTATTGTTAGACCAGGGTGCCAGAGTGAGTGAATAGCTCATTATGGATAATAGAAGAGAGATTGGTTCTACAAATGTGTTTCAGATGTGATTGTGCATGTGGCGTACAAATTGATATAGGACATAGAGGTCAGAAGAATTATAGAGATTATAGGGAGGTTGAGTTCAGAGATGAAAGCTAGGAGAAGGTAGCATGATTTCTGGAATTTTACCTAGGCTAGGCGCAGGTCAGGAATGGGGGGGGGGTGAGGGACTGTTAAGGGTGGTTATAAATGAAAGGGTTCAGGAAATTATGTTTTTTCAAAAATATTTAGGTTTTTGGATTTGTGGAGAGGATCTTCTGGATAAGGATCTTTTGCAGTAGATGAGTTCACTGAGTCGTAAGGTGTTTGCGCTTTTTCAGTACCAGTTTGGAGACTTGTTTATCAAAAAACATATTAAAGTTTGGGGGTGATGGGCTAAAATCGGTTATAAAATAGCAAATGGTAACTGTAATAGTGGTTGGAGATGAATAAACAGTGTTGTTTAAATTGGTTCAAATAATGATGTAGCAATAAAATACAGAATTTTCAAATATCAAATGCTTTTAAACAAATGCTCATAGCATTAGAAATAAAAAAGATGAGCTGATTAAGTTATATTATAAATGTGTAAGTTTAGATATAATTTGAAGAGCGGCGCCATAGGGTTAATGACAGAATAAGAAGTGATATAGAATCTAGCTTCAGGACATGACGTAGAAGCATTTCGCTTTATGGGTTTATACGGCCATGGGGCGTAGCAAAGGGGGGGGGCAAGAGGGACCCGGCATCACCCCCTATCTCGCAAGCAATAAACAAAAAGACGATAAATAAAATAACATAAGAAAAAAGTAAAAAAGAGAGAGACAATTAAAAACAAAAAAATCAGGATGGCACGAAAAAAAAATCAACTGACTTTTTTCAACTTATTTTTTCACTTGATTTATTGCTGGAAAAACGTAACTTTTTTGCTTTTTTTCTTTTTCTTTTTGATTTTTTTAAGTGATTTAACTTCATAGAAATAAAAAATTCAAATGGAAAAATATATATACTATGAAGTTTTTAGTATATTTTTTTTCAATTTTCAACAAACTATTGGCATTGCAGACCTCATGCCCTGCATACACAGATCATATCTTTGTTCTAATTGTAAGTTTTTCCACAAAGATATTACCTTCCTCCGTAAATTTCTAGTTTTAACCTTTTTCCTTCTATCCTTTTGATAAACAAATTTCTTCGTTTCTCAATATCATCTATCTATCTATCTATCTAATCGGAGACGGGGTCCTTAATCCATAGAATTACCAAAAGATATAATAACTCAATCGCCATATGCAAACCTGGCAAACGAAATGGCATAGTAATTTTAAACATATCCGACTAACTAAATAAAACAAAATATATCCTATCCGATACTACTAAATTTAATTCAATACAAAAAGACCCTTTCAAATTATCTTTAATATTAGAAGAAAAAATCAGAAACTCCCTTTGCAAATTCTATATCAGGAATAAAATAATCAAATCCCAATATGATTCTTGCTACTCTAGACTCTAGAGGCTCTGCTCCTGGAACCTTTTGCAGACTTCCTAAGGTAAACAAACCTAATATTCTTATAAGACCTACTCTAGTTGCCTATATATATATATAATACACACAATTACAACCTCTCTAAATTTTAGTCCCTATTTTAACACCTTCTAGAACGAATGAATACATAATTCAAAATTCTTACACTTTCAAATCTTGTCTTTCTTCTAATAACAACTTTCATAAATTTTACAATCTAATTTTGGCATTGAGTCTCTATACACTAACTCATCGATATCCGAAGCTATCGACAGTATTTTAAGTAATATATTCCATACCCAACAGTTCTTTGCTCTAAATATTCTGTTTAATTAAAAACTGAATATCTTTTCAAAGTACGACACTTACAGAAGAAAGAAAACCAAACCCAATTCACATATTTGGAATCAGCGTATAAGCTTAGTGTAAAAATGTAAAAAAAATTACTAAAAAAAACCGGGCAAAAAAAAAAAAAAAGTTTAGTATGGGCTCGAGCCGGACCGGCCGGGACAGACGCGGCGGGGACGATTTTCCATACCCTCCGTGGGGAGTGGCGGTACAGGAACGCCCCGCGACACCCACAATACCACAAAGAGCGGGGGTTCCGGAGGACCCTCCCCGGAGGTGGGGGAAAATAGTCCTTACCCGTCGTTCCCCGGAAGGGCCGAGAGACCTCGACTCCTTGCTTCTTTGCGGTTTACCTTTAGTAAAAAAAAAAAAAAAACAGAAATTTAAAACCTTGACGGAGTTGTGTTTAAAACGTAAAACGGTTCCTGATATATTTGTGAATTATATCCAGTTACCACTTAAATTTGATTATTAGGATCATATACTAGAAATATATTAGTTCCCCCGGAAGGCCGAGAGACCCCGACTCTTGCCATCTTTTGCGGTTTATAACTGTTAGTTTAAAAAAAAAAAAAAAAATTTAAAACTGGAAAATTAAAAGTATTCAATCAATCAATTAATATTATTTGTTGAATTTCATGCATAAATTTCACATATTATTAGGGAATCACCTTACTAGAAATATATTTAAAAAACAAAAAAAATTCAAAACTGACCGAGGAGTCGTAAACAGAAGAGGTCCTATATATATATATATATATTATAATATAATATATCATATATATATATATAATATATATATATATATATATATATATATAACCACGCGGGCTGCTGACCCAAAACCGCGCGCGCCACCACCATTGCCACGAATAGCTCATCACTTCGTCATACCGCGCCCCCCCACATGCCAACCGCTCGACCACCCGCAACACTGCCCCTGTCAACCGCCTGCAGTCCCCTGGCGCACTCACCAATACAACCCCCGCTATTTAGTTCGACCCCCAAACATCTCTCATCACACACTCAACAGCTGCACCGATCACTCTTGGCCTACTTACACACATTCTTCCTCGCCTATATCGCCCGGGCCACCTCGCTCCACGGAACCAGAACATGCCACAGGTTTGAACCTCACTCCCCCATCACCATCGCGGGACGCACCTTGTTACTACGGCTAATATATAGTATTTAGCGATACTACTTATAAGCTATTATTGATCATACCTAGTTACTACTCTAGGACTCATACTACTAAACGTAATATAATTCATTGCTGGAATGCTGCTAAAATTTTAGTTTAAGTGTAAAAACAATGTGTAAAAAAAAAAAAAAAAAAAAAACACAACAAAATCCAAAAACTACAGATAGCAGACAGGAAAAAGGAAATACATTGTGGCAATCACCTGGGTAAAAATCTTTAGTTTATGGGAAAATCGTAAATAAAAAATAAAAAACATAAAAAAAATTATTGTAAATATATGATAGTAATATGTGTTATCGAAAGCCTAATTAGAGGGCCAATTGTATTGCTTACTCGTTGAAAATAGATAAATAGACTTCTGATTAAATTTTGTTTTTTTTTAACTAAAGAATACCAAGGGTATACCCGATAGACCGATGGCAGAAGTTGGAGTCTCTCGGACCTTCCGGGGGAAAACTCACTGGGTAGGGCACGCTAAGTTCCCCTTCCGGGGGTAAGGTCTCTTTGGAACCCCCGCCTCTTTGGTCTTTTGCGGCTGTCGCGGGGAGTCTCCTCCGGGGGCCCTCCCCTACGGGAGTATGGAAACATCCCCCCTGCTGCTTACCCCGTCGGCTCGAGGCTCCCCTACATTGCCGTGTTAATACCTTTACAAATAATTATATAATATATATATATAAATATATATATATATATATATTAATATATATATTATATTATATCATACTACTATATATAATATGATTTCACTTCTATACACGCCTATAGTACTATATTAACAGTATATACTACACCTACGCGAGTAGCTATAGTAACTACCACTTACCATATACCTTAACCTATTAACTACTTTGAATCCTTCCTCATTAATCATACTATTTCTACAGTACCGCATAACATGTTGCTCATATATATAGTAAAGTGCTGCTGAGTTGCAGTGTATATAATACCGACAACTATACTCATATAATACCAGTCTATAATATAATGTAACCTATGACTGGTCTATATGACCTCGATAGATAACTACTTGCCGACATATATATATATACTACTATATATTTACCATATATTATATAATACTATATATTATATAGTACGTATAATATTTAGCGCTTATCTAACTATATTATCATATATATATAATACATGAGTGATTCGGCTCCAGCTCCCCCCGCCCCAAAAAAAAATCTTAGCCAAATTGTTATTTTTAATTTTGTTTCTTTACATTTTGCAGAAATTGTTTTAAATCTTTACAAAGGATTTCAAAAACTGTATTTTTGTTTCCGTAGCTATTGTCGTTTGCGAGACTATGATTCTTTTTCTTTTTAACAGTGTTCCTCTGCGGTCACTTTTATTGCCAGGGCCATGTCCAACGAACAACTCGCGTAATTCGCCTCTTACTGTAGCGCATCCAATCCGTGCAGTGCTTGTTAGTGCGATATGGATTGTAAGGCTCTTCGTACTAGAGGATCTGGCACACGATATACTATATTACACCTATAGTATCTCATATACTAATCACACCGTCATGAGTAGTATATTAACTACTATTATATAGATATATAACGTATATCACAATGCTATAGTATAAGCTTGTTCATCCTATATCCTTCACCGCTAAACTTACTTACTAATATCATATAGATACCTATACTATACTATACTAAATAATAGTACTCTGACAAAAAAATATCCTTAACTTCGACGTATTACTATAATACAATAGTAGTTATATATAATATAAATATGTACATATCTAGACCGTTAACTACAAAATTATATATATATATATGGCCAACTAAAGAAGTTACCCGCATCCTTAAATCTAAGATAGGTACAAGAAAAATTCGATAAACATATATGAATCAGCCGATGAAATTTGTCTGGCAAAATGAAAAACAAAATTAGTTTTTTTTTTATATTCACACGAGCTACCGTACGAATCATCGTACAAAAATACTGAGTTACCGATTTAGCAAGAGCTCATTCAATTTGTACTGAAAAAAAAAGCAAAAACTTTTTGCTTTGTTTATTTTTCCCACAACTTCAACATTTAAAAACGTGCTTCGGACATAACAAGCGCAGTATGAATTTTTTAGCGGGGCTCGAGGCCGACGGTTGGACACAGAGGGGGACGAAGTCCCCCCCCGTGCGTCCCCCAGGAGCCGAGAGACCCCGACTCTTGCATCTTTGCGGTTACCCTGGGGTATCTTTTAGTTAAAAAAAAAATCCTTTTTTCATACAAATTTTCATACGCTGATTCTAATATGTTATTAGTTTACTATGTACCTATCGTAGTTTTGAAGATATACAAAAAAATAAATTTACAAAAAAACAAATATAAATTTTTTTTTCATCTTCCATACAAATTTCTTCATAATCTGATTCCATATATGTTACAGTTTTCTTTGTTCTGTTACCCCCATATCCTTACTTTTCAGATATGATGCGGGTTAACTTCTTAGTTTCATATATAACCTACCTATATATATCTACATTATTATATCTGACTATATTAGAACCTATATATTATTATATCCTTATATGATATATACTTACTATACCTATACAATATATATTATATATATATCATATACTATAATATAATTATAATATATATACTATATAATATATGAGTAATTTAGATTGCCCGTCATATGTATCTTAAAAACTCCCATTACTCACTACAGTAAAAAAGGAATATGATTTTCCGTCGAGGTGCGTTAACCCTTGGTTTATCAGCGTAAAACGTGTAGCCCTGGGAAGAGCTATAATCCAAAGAATGTCAAAAATAAAAATGCAGTAGATACAAATAACAACTATTAACTATGCTATCGTGTGACAAACTACAACATTCTCACTATAAAAAGAATTCGTGCACAATCTCTCTAAAACGAGTTCATCTGTCTCAACGAGCGTCACTCTAATATTTGTTTGATCACTGCGGTCTTGTCATAACGGGGTACTGCAATAGGCAACAAATCTCATGCCTCAACTGCCAGAAACTCAACTATTAAAATTAATATAATTATATAAACTACAGGCAGAGTTTATAGTGGCACACTATATATATAATGTATATAATAGTATCGTATAATCAATCATCCCCACTCTCTAGCGTATAATTACCTATCTATATATTATATAGATATCTAATATATCATATATACTTAGTATATAACATTAACACGCTACATTCATCGTATACGTAACGTAAGATACTATACTCTAACATACTAATATATATACAGGCACGCCACGCCTCAGGGACACTCCAAGCCGACGGGCACACATAGGGGAGGATGTTTTTCCCATTCCCGCTAGCAGGCGAGCGCCGCCGGAGCAGTACCTCCGCGCACCCAACTACCAAAGAGCGGGGGTTCCGAGACGCACTTCCCACGGAGGGGGGGTGAGAATAATCCCTACCATCGTGGTTAAGGCCGAGAGTACTACCGACTCCCTGCCGATCGGGGGGCGGCGTATACCTCCTTAGATATTCTTTAGGTTTTACACAACACCACCCCGATATATTTATATAGACCCAAGTCAGACGTAAGCGTTACCCCTTAATTAAAATAAGTTTAAATATTTATTTATTCTACATTTTATTAACTTCTTTCCTTTAAATCGCTTTTTTTATCTTCTTTAAAACAGGCTCGTTTATCCAGGAACTACCTACTCTTACGCTGGAGATTCCAACGCAACTGTATATCCGTTTTACGATAGCATTAGAGTAGTTTTTTTACTGATACACCTTATGACCTGGACAAAATCAAAACGCCTTTGACCACTAACTACGAGTCTCATACTATTTAGTACCTATATGTTATGACTGATCCACTTAGTACCCTTAATATGAATACTCTATATATAGATATAACTTTTATATAATATATTACGCTCTACATATTTTAATATATCATACTATACTATATATTATATACTATATAAAATAATATATTACAATATATAGATACTAAGTATCACTATAATATTCAATACTCATACTCATTATCACATACATATGAATATAGGCGGCACGAGTGCCTCTACCGAAGTACAGCCACAATCCATATCTTAAAAACTACAAGGCGAGATAGCTACAGGGAAAGGATCATACATTTGTTTGGACATCCTTGCGTAAGGAATTTTTAGTTACGGTAAAAAAATTGTGAAAAAGAACTCTACAAATTAGGCTACAGGGAAAAGTCAATATAAATTTTGTTGATCCGTGATCTGGCAAATATTATGGGTAGTAAAAAAAAACTGCTAATTTTTTTTTTCTTCTAGGGAGTGCGAGCCGGTCGGCCAGGACAGAACTATCTATATTAATAGATAGATAGTCATGACTATTATGTATACATTACTAGTATTCACTACCAGGTATACTTCACTAATCGTAATATCATAAATAATACTACCTACTATACATATATATATAATATTATACATAGATTATATATATATATCTATATATATATATATATATATAATAATATTATTTGTAAAGGTAATTACACGGCAATGTTAGGGGGCTCGAGCGACCAGTGCAGAAACACTATGGGGGGACCCGTTTTCATACCCCCGTAGGGTAAGGGGCGGGAGAACCCCCCGACGACCGTATAACCTTGGCAGGTATTTGTTAGCTTAAAGAACATAAAATTCGATACAGTTTTGCTCTCAATATTTTGCAATGATGCGTATCTAATAATTTAAGAGTCTCTTAAAGGCTTTTTCCTCGCAAATTAATATAATTTCTTATCGCAAAAATATTTAATCTTACTTTTTCCTAACTAAAATATTTACCCAGGATTGCCAAAATGTTATTTCCTTTGTCCGTGTAGCACTATTATTAAGTTTTAAGATTTTTTTTTTATACATTTTCACTATTAATATTTGAAAACCAGGATTGCAACAATGTATTTCTTTTTCCGGTTGACTATTTTTAATTTTTGAAATTTTGGGATTGAGATATTTTAAAAAAATTTGTTGCTTAAAGATCATAAAATCCGGTACAGTTTTTGCTCTCAATATATCATATAGTATCTATATCAGTACTATAATGATAATATATACTACTATCATCTCACTTATATACTACTATAATCGTCAGTAATATGTACTTTTCCAGTTTTTTACATCTATTAATGGATTATGAAGCAGAAGCTTCTTTCTATTTTACTTTATTTTAAATAATTATTTTAAAAATATTTTTTGTATCTTCTCAATTAAGTCTCAATTAAATTAAGTCAATGTGTTAAGCACCTCTGCTCTAACCTTTGCTCTATCCCCACCTCTGCTCTAACCCCACCTCTGCTCTAACCTTTGCTCTAACCCCTGCTCTAACCCCTGCTTTAACCCCTGCTCTAATCCCTGCTCTAATCCCTGCTCTAACATCTGCTTTAATCCCTGCTCTAACCTCTGCTCTAATCCCTGCTCTAACCTCTGCTCTAACCCCTGATCTAACCCCTGCTCTAATCCCTGCTCTAACCCCTGCTCTAACCTTTGCTCTTTCCAAAGTTTTCCAGTTTTTCA
>JABUQX010015912.1:107500-110000 GCA_015478945.1 Trachelipus rathkii | reverse complement strand
AATCTTCACATTGAAACAAATGATTGATAAAATGAGAGGGAAGAAGAATAAATTGTATTTGCAACAGGCGTATGATGGATTAGTAGGGAAGCTCTATGGCAGGTGTTAGTGATATATGGTGTTGGTGGTAGGCTTCTGAATGGAATCAAAAGTATGTATGACGATAGTGAAGCGTGTGTAAGAATAAATGGAGTTGAAAGTGATTGGTTTAATATTAATAGCGGAGTGAGGAAGGGATGTGCTATGTCTCCTTGGTTATTCAATTTGTATATGGATGGGGTTATGAAAGAATTAGAGATGGGGTTGGCAGGGGAAGGTGTTGGAATGATAGAGAATGGAAGAGAGTAGAGGGTGCCCTACCTATTATTTGGTTTTGTGTGGCGAATCTGAAGAGAGTTTGAGAGTATTGATAGAGGGATTTGGCATGGTGTGTAAAAGGAGGGGTTTGAAAGTAAACGTAGATAAGAGTAAGGTTATGGTTATGAATGAGGACAGTCCTCGTGTGAAGTTATGTTGGATGGTGAGCAACTGGAACAAGTGTCAAAGTTTAAATATTTAGGGTATTTGTTGGATGAAAAGGGAACGGATGATGAAGAGTGTAGTAGGAAAGTTGTGAATGGTAGGAAGATGGCTGGTGCAATTAAATCCTTGGTGGATGTAAAGGAACTAAGTCTTGAGTGCGCCAGGGTCTTACATGAGGGTATGTTGTTATATGTGCTGATATACAGTAGTGAAAATATTGTCTGGAATAAGTGGTATAGATCTAAAGTACAATGTGTTCACATGACCAGTTTTAGGGGCGTGTTAGGTGTGAGAAGAATTGATAAAATGAGGAATGAACGCATTAGGGAGTTATGTGATGTGAAGAAAAGAGTAAATGAGAGAATAAATGAAAGTACATTGAGATGGTTTGGTCATGTGAAAAGGATGGATAATAGTCGGTTGGTTAAGTGGATGTATAGTGGTAAGTGTGCTAGGAATCGACCGGCTGGGAGACCGAAGAAAAAGTGGATTGAATCAGTAAAGGAAAGCCTGGAGGAGAGGAATGTGAGTTTGGCAGAGGCGAGAAGAAAGATGCATAACAGGAGTGAATGACGGGTTTTTGTGAGGGGTTTTGTTTTAAACCGGGGGGGGGGGGTTTGTGTCCACCTGGCCAAAGGGTGAAAACCCTACAATGACGAGATGCCATAGTGAAGCTCCGTCGAGATTCCGTGAAGCTCAAGGGTGAAACTCTGACTGCGGCGAGTTCTTCCTAACTTGTATAAAGGGGGCGGTAAGACTGGGCTTTCTTTTCGACTTGTCTCATATTCTTCTACTACTTTCTGTTTCCACTGAATGTATCGCACCATACCCCCAGTCGTATGGAGACAAGGTGAATGATGATGATGATAGATGATGATGATGATGATGATTGATTTGATGATGATGAGATGGAGGAGAGAAGGTGGTTGATGGTAATTATAAGGTTTAGTAAGATATATATATATATATATATATATATATATATATATATATATATATATATATATATATATATATATATATATATATATATATATATATATATATATATAAATATATATTTTATATATATATATATATATATATATATATGACCTCTTCTATGTTTTACGACTCCGTCAGTTTTGAATTTTTTTTTGTTTTTTAATATATTTCTAGTATATGATCCTAACAATCAATTTAAGTGGTAACGGACATGATTCAAAAATATATAGGACCTTTTACGTTTTACAACTCCGTCAGTTTTAATTTTTTTTTTTTTTTTTTTTTTTTTAAAGAATACCCAAAGGAAAAACGCAAAGATGGCAGGAGGCGGGGTCTCTCGCCCTCCGGGGAACGCAGGTTAGGACTATTTCCCCCCCTCCGGGAGGGTGTCCGGAACCCCCGCTCTTTGGTATTTGGGTGTCGCGGGGGTTCCTCCGCCCCTCCCCTACGGGGTATGGAAAACGTCCCCCCTTCTGTCCCCCGTCGGCTCGAGCCCCCTAATTTTTTTTTTTTTTTTGAGTTTTTTTGTATTTTTTTTACATTTTTATAATAAGCCTTATACGCTGATTCCAAATATGTAATTGGTTTTTCTGTAAGTGTCGTACTTTTTGAGATATTTAATTTATAAAAAAATGTTTTTTTTTTTATTTTTTTTTTTTTTTTACATTTTTGTAATAAGCTTTATACGCTGATTCCAAATATGTAATTGGTTTTTCTGTAAGTGTCGTACTTTTTGAGATATTTCATTTTTAAAACAATATTTAACAAAAATGTGATTTTTAAAAAATTATTTAAAAATTACTTCGAACTTTTGAATCATGTCCGATTTTACCACTGAAATTCATTGTTGGTATCTTTATATTAGCAATTTTTTTAATAAAAATCGAAAATAATTATTAAATACTGACGGATCGTAAAACAGAATAGGACTATAATATTAAATTATATATATATATAGATATATAGTATATATATTATATATTATTATATATAT
>JABUQX010015912.1:77500-82500 GCA_015478945.1 Trachelipus rathkii | reverse complement strand
GGGATTGATTATGTGTTATTTAAAAAACTTAATTGTATCACCTTATTCATGTTTATAAAGAGTATGAGATTACAAGGTATAGATATAAATGAGCATAATGATTGGTGATAATGGGAATATGTGAAATGGTACACAAAAGAATATAGTTAAGGAAACCATAGTAACGAGAGTTCTTTTGCTATGACACCTAAGTTGCAAGGATATATTTTACATTGATTTATTAATTTCCTTCGCATTTATTTCCAAGTGCCTAAAGATAAAAAAAATTTTTCACACGAGTTAAGTCACGTAAAGAACATGGGGCTAAAAGAATGCTACAGTGGGATAGAGGCGTTACCCCTTCGCGGGTTGATTCTAACAACGAAATGGGATATAAAATAATAAGATAGGAGCGGTGATAGGGAGGAGCAACTTTAGGAGTGAGAAATAATATAATTATACCTAAAGAATAAAAATAAATAATGTTAGATGTCATAGATTTCGGAGTAATATAGAGGAGTAAGGAATTGAGAGGGTGTTGTATTGGATACTATATTAAGAAGCTAATATTAATAATTTATATTAAAAAAAGGAAGAGTATTAATTGGCTGCAGGAAAGATTGCAATTTAACTTAAAAGCATTCCGTTTTCTCTCTCTCTCTCTCTCTCCTCTTCTCTCTTCTCATCTCTCTCTCTCTCTCTCTCTCTCTCTCTCTCTCTTCTCTCTCTCACTATGCAATGGACACTGCCCTTCTGAACTCTTCAATCACATACAATACTATTTATTGATCAACAGTCAAATGGAAAATTGACCTAAAATTAGAATGATTAATTGTAAATAATTAATGTAATTGTTTAAGATTGAATAATAACGCTTCTCTTGCTTCCATGGACCGCACGCCTTTGATATATATATATATATATATATATATAATATATATATATATATAATATATATATTATTAATTATATATATAATATATTATATATATATATATATATATATATATATATATATATATCTAATATATATATATTATATATATGATATATTATATATATATAATATATATATATAATATATGATATATATAATAAATATTATTATATATATATATATATCTCTTGCTTCTATATATATATATATATTATATATATATATATATATATATATATAAGAAAGATAGAGAGATAAGACGAAGATTAATAATAAAATTTTGACCATGTGAAATTAATGAGGATTTGAGATTTGTTGATATTAGTTTTTAAAACATATATATCTCACTATCATCTCTTTAGGATACCTTTCTCTTCAAATATTATAGCTAGTTTCTCATAATTTGGTAGAGAGATGATTGTGAAGTTGTTCCTGTGGATGGGATCATTCCCTGCTGCAGTGAATATTTAGCTGATGAAATGAATGATTGAGGTACTCCCCTTTTTTAAGAGTTCTTAAATTAAAAAAACTTATATATTATTATATATTGAGTAATTGCTTTCTATGTGTGAGGGAAACTCTTAAGCTCATTATAAAGTCATGGAAGATATGAAGCATTGTTCTCAGACATCGACCAGAAAAAAAGGACATTTTGTATCGAAAATATTACTAGCAAAACGTTGGACCCAAGTGAGCAGCTCCAATATTGACATTTATTTTCTCAGTTGCCATTTTGTAGTCAGCATAGCCATTTTATTTCATAAATATGGATGAAAATTTAAACAGTGAGTCTAAATAAACACTACAAGAAAGTTACTTGAAAGAGCAGTTAATTGGGATAAAAAGATTTATCTTAGGTTTAGCTTAGATTAGGTTAGAAGAGGATATTGATTGGCCTCCATTTAAAACATCGAAATTTAATTGAAGATACAGCAATGGAATTTTATTGTAGAGTATATAATATATTATATATATAATATATATATATAATATATATATATAAATATATATATATATAATATATTATAATATATATATATATATTATAATATATATATATATATATAATATATATCAGAGGCGACTCCTGCACTCGTGCTACTCGTGCTCAGCACGAGTTAACATTATAGAAACGAACGATCTATTTTTGCAAATTTCGTGATGTTACGTTAAAATTCTCTTTTTTATTTTTCTGCTAAAAGTTGTGGTCAAATAAAATGAAATATTACCTGCAAAATTAAAACGAAAAAGGTAAGATAACCGCTATTAAAATAACGCTTTTAACCCATTTAAAAAATGGCGGCAGTTCATGCCATATTCGATGCGGAGACGGCATTTGTGAATTTAGATTGATTTTAAATATTAAAGTTAATCCTGGATCGAACTATAGAAAACGTTAGAAAAAGAAAACCGGTTTTAGAAGGAAAGAACTTAACTTTAATATATTATAATATATATATATAATATATATATATAATATATATATTATTATATATATATATATAATAAATATATATATATATAATAGTATATATATCATATATATTATATATATTATTATTATATATTTATAATATATTATTCATATATATTATATATATTATATATAATATATATAATATATATCATATATATATTATATTATATATATATATAATATATATATATAATATATATATTATATATATATTATGTAATGTACACATCGGTTCAACATATATTCTCTGTCTCAATACATAATACTTTTCCTCAGTGTTGGAAGAAAGCACCGCACATGTCCAACCTTTCCGAAAAAAGGAAGGCCGCCTTCTGATCCTTCTAACCTATCGCACCTATAGCTTCTCACATTATGTATTTTCTATCTAACATTCCTTTTGAAACCCTAACCCTCAACCTCTCCTATTTTCCTTTAGCATCATCATCTTGGAGTCTCATTCACTTTCTTCCGATCCGCAGTACAACTTTGCCCGGCCTCGCCGCTCGAGGTCTAACTGGCGATATACTTTTTCCTATTCTAACTGATTTTATGGTTTTCCCGTCTTCCTTCAGGGAACACGGGGAGACTGGTTCGGGTTGGCGCTTGAGCCATATCCAAGGCATTTGAACCAGGCTTATTTGGCACGCGTTTCACTTGCTCTCCAAGGCTCCGCCTCCTTTGGGTTTCACTTCTTCGTCATGCTTACTTATTGTCTAGTTTTCTTTTCAAATGGCTTCGAAATATCGGCTTGTTGTTGATGGGGCGACTTCTTCTTCTTTCTCCCAATAGTGGCCCGTTCCTCAGGGTTTCTCTGTGTCTTCATCTTCCCATTATTTCCTACTTTTCATTTAATGATCTTCTCCACCTGCACATCTAACTCTATGCACTCTTATGCCGATGACTCGACCCTTCATTCTTCAACTCATTTCAATTCTGCTTCCTTTTTTACTTCTAGAAATTGCCTCTCGTCTTACTCTTTCCGATTCTATTCTCGGGCTGACCTGGAAGGAATTTCCGAGCGCGAATCACCCACACCAACCCGACCCAAAGAAGTCATCTCAACCTTGTGGGAAATTCAGCACCCCATTCTTTAAAAAACCCAAACCTTCTACAAATCCACTCTCAAGACACCCTTCTAACTTTTCCTAATCTTCTTTCGACGGTTCTCTCGTCTCTCCTGGTTGACAATATAAAACATCCTTGGCCTTAACAATTAAACAAAAAAATGTCTTGGGAAAACCTCACATCACAAACGGTTGCATTGGCGGCCCTCAAAGAACACTGGGGATTCTGTTTAGGCTGCAAGACTTTTTTTCTCTTCTCAGTTGTTGCTCCAGCTATACAAGGCCTCATCCGCCCTTGTATATAGTACTGTTCTCATATCTGGGGGGGGGGCGGGCTCTGCGTTCAAAAACCGGCTTTGGGATAGGGGCGAGGTCAAAGGCCAAAACGACCTTTAAAAGTGTTCTTGACCACTTTTCCAGTTCTTCTTGACCCCCTTCTATCCTTGTGGTGCGGAGGCGCATGGTTGGCTTTATCTCTTTTCTATAGGTACCGCAGCGGTAGGTGCTCGATGAAATATTCACTCGCTACCACCACCTTTACGACGCCCTCGTTAGCACAAGGGAGTGCTGTGTCGGTGCAATGAGTTTTGTGATCTTGATATATTGGGAAACTTCGGGCTTGTTCGCATGGGTGTGGGGTGCCTTCCTTCTTTCCTCCACCGCTCTGAGATCTGTCTAGGTTCAGAATTCTCTTTCCAACATCGTTCTGTGGTTTCCTGCTGAATTTAATCTCTCTCCACTTTTAAGCCTGGGTTTTCGTGCTCATCTGCTGTAGTAGATATCGGCCCCGTACAGTTTTAGTTTTTTTGATATAGCGTTAGTTTGATGAATAACTGATGTCGGGGGCCATTTTACCCCCTCCTTGTGAAATAAAGTGACTCTGCAGTGAGTGGGTTACAACTGTAAATATATATATATTATATACTATATATATATAATATTATATATATAATATATATATCATATATATATATATATATATATATATATATATATATATATATATAGAGAGGGAGAGAGAGAGAGAGAGAGAGAGAGAGTAGTAAAAAGTTACTGGAGTCGCCACTGATATATCTATATATATATATATATATATATAATTACTCATTACCATCACCCATTTATATATAGTATATATATATATATATATATAAATATATAATATAATATAAATATTATATAATATATACAATATATATAATATAATATATATAATTTATATACTATATATATATATACTATCAAACTATATATATATATACTAATATACACCCCTAACATATATATACTACCATACTATTTCATTTTATTTAACTAAATTACTAATATATATATATTTATATATCTATATAAATATATTTCTATTTATTTTATCGAAAAGAAATATATCTAAAACCATAACAATATCTTTATATAATAAATATATAACCCATACCCTAATATACTATATAAACTTTAATTTTTATCGTTAAAAAATTACTTTTTACTAATTTTAGAATTATAAAGATGACACAAGATTACTAAAGAAAACTTGCCTGCCACT
>JABUQX010015912.1:52500-62500 GCA_015478945.1 Trachelipus rathkii | reverse complement strand
AACGTAAGAAATGCTCGCGTTTGCGTTTGTTTGTGTCAAACTTAGGACAAAATCGTAAAGAAATGCTTTCCAGACGTAAGGGATTTCCTCAATTCTGTAAGGTTGTTATTTTCCGTGCTAGCCGAATTTAAGCACGTTCTTACGAAAATGTAAACAAACAAGAATGGCGGCTTGTTAGGCCCCGTCTGAATTTGATGAATTTTCATTCAAATAATCAGCTTAAATCTAAATTCTTTCCCAAATGGATAAACCCCTCACAAAATTGTTGATCAATTATCTGTTAATATAAACCATTTTTTTTTATTTCTGCTTATTCCAAACCACGTACTCTATCAAATTAGTTTATTCCAATTGTTTAAAACAAAAAGTAAGCCTAGCACGAAATCGGGGTCGTTTAACCTGGAAATTCGTGCTAAAACTGGGGTGAGCATTTCTTATCGAGCGTAAGCACAATGACAAAAACGAAAACGGTCCTAATTAAAAGCAAGGAAATACTAAAATTCATTCTATCGTAACGCTTCTTATTTCAATTACGATTAAAGGAGATTATAACTAAAGAAAAGAAATAAGTCCCAAGTAAAGTATTTGTTGGCGTTTGCTAATTTATTTATCGCAATCCCACTAATACATTATTTGGGGACTATTTTCTTTATTTCTATCTCCTTTAATCATAAAAATTGCAGGTCCTAAGGTCCCGCATACACAAGCTTTTGTTTTTGTTCTGATTGGAAAGTTTTCCATGAAGAAATCACCTTTCTCCGTAAATTTTGTAGCTTTATCCTTTATCCTCTAACATTTTTGATAAACTTGTTTCTCGTTTCACGATAACACTTATCGCCCTAAAACTATAGCAATGAATGTTCCTAAACTTCCTGTTTATGCTCGGCTTCCCTGAATTGGACCCTTTCCAATGTTCTTCCCTTTCAGATTAAAACATTTTAACCACAAAAACTTTTCCACAATGCAAGTTTCTTATATCTTTTAATTAACAACAACTCAATTGGCATTTCTTTAAGATTAAGAAAGCATCCCATGAACTTGAGGTCACATATCGTTTACAAATAAAATATGTAGACTGTAACGTCGACTATTTATTTAGGTCAAACTTTCCAAATACTAAACGATGCGAGGCCTTCAAACACATGGACCATTTCCTTTCCGAACTAATCTCCTCCATCTATCAACCAGAGAGTTTAGCTGTCAGAGATCTCTATGACCTTCAATACCCTATACCTCTTCAAAAAATTCTCCATTTTTCAAAATGCTTCTACAGATGAAGACCTTAAAAATTTGGAATCTTTTATATATAAAAACCTTAAACCTACACTTAGCATCCATAGGATTTCTTTTGGCACCCCTGATTGCCTGAACTAATTGCCTGAATTTCATGCAAAAACGGAACACGATTTCCTATGAGGTTTACTTTTGTTTTGCAAGCAATTGGAAATTAGATGCTGTGATGGAGCCCGTCGATTCCGGATAAACAGAAATAATTAAAAAATGGTTATATATTGCCAAAAATTGATCACCTATTTTGATGGAGTTTATCGATTTGGAAGAAATTAGATATTTAAGCTGATTTTTATTGAATGAAATAATTCATCACTTCAAAAAAAATGACGGCGTGGTACGGCCTACCACGCCGCCATTTTTTGTTTGCACTTTTCGTAAGAACATGGTAAATTCAGCAATCACTGAAATAGCAACTTTATAGAATTACGGAAATTCCTTACGTGTGGTAAGCATTTCTTGTGATTTTGCGCTAAGTTTAACAAAAACGAACGCAAATTCGAGCATTTCTTACGTTTCGTAAGCACAAATGCAAAAACAAAAACACCTATATTAACATACAGTAGGTCAGATAAATACGGAAATTATCAGACAAATGGCGTATCTATATATAATATATATATATAATATTAATATATATATATATATATATATATATATATAATATATATATATATATATATATATATATATATATATATATATATATAAAAAAAAAAATAAAAAAAAAAAAAATTGTAAACTTTAATTTCTAGAACGGTTAAAGCTCGTTTCTCAAAGTCATCGA
This sequence comes from Trachelipus rathkii, assembly GCA_015478945.1. NCBI lineage: Eukaryota > Metazoa > Arthropoda > Malacostraca > Isopoda > Trachelipodidae > Trachelipus > Trachelipus rathkii. Next base: position 60,423 of record JABUQX010015912.1, on the reverse strand, counting down.
GTCATTGAAGAAAATTTTTATAATTCTTTGTATTGAGTGGCTGAAAACCCCCTTCTATCAAATCTTGCTTTCGTGAATGGTGTTTGATAAGTTCAAAACCTTATCAATCTATCGCCACACCCGACTCTGCAGCATGCGGACCATGGGTTCATTCGTGATAATATATATAAGGTATAGTAATAATATAATATATATATATAATATTATTTTATAGTATATATATACTCCACTATGAGAATACCTATTACCGATTACCTATATATATATAATATATATATATATTATATTATCGAAATCATTATAAAGACGCACACACAAATGTGTGGTTATCTGCGTTGAATGGCTAATTGGCAAATTTGTACCCGGATACCTAGATACCGATACCTCTATCTATCTTCAACATTCCCGATACCGATACCTAGAATAACCGAATAACCTCAAAATCGATCACGATATACCATCGCGATACAGATACCTAGAATATTACACTAAATGGTAATCGGTATATCACTTAAATATCTATTATTATATCTATATATAATAATAATATATATATATATTATAATCTATTATTATATATATATATAATAATATTAATATATATTAAATATATATTAATTATATATATATATATACACTATATACCATGTATCCGATGTCCCTTGGACTAAATATCATAGATAGGTGTTTGGGTTATACTAGTTTAGAACAAATACGTAGTATTTATTGAACTATATATATATATATTTACGCCATTAATATTACTTACATCTACCCTATAAGAAAGCAATAAGTATTATATGTAAAATAGTAAATAGAGGGTAGTTTCCGCCTCCTCACCCTTATGTATCACTATTCCAGTATACATAATATGAGTCATTTATATACTTAAACACATTCTTTACTAATGACTCGCACATGACTTTGAGTTAATATAACGACGCTTTACCTCATTTATCTAGAATCTTAAAGTTTATCGAGAGATATTTCTATTCTATTTATCTTCAGTATATATAATTATAATATTTGACTTATATTTATTTATATTAATTATATATTAATTATAATAATTACTATATATATAATATATACTATATATATATTAATATATATATCTATATGATATGTATATATATAGTATATATAACTATATATATTATTAATAATATTATATCTATATATAATATATCATATTAATATATATAATATATATATATATATATATATATATATTAAACTCAGTATACTAACATCTACAATACATTCTTAAGATATTATAATATTATCGCCATAGTATGGTGAAGAAGTCTGATATATATTAACTTATAAGGTGTTTTATACTGTTATTATTGCATTTGTGCTTACGAAAACGTAAGAAAATGCTCGAATTTGCGTTCGTTTTTTGTTAAACTTAGCGCAAAATCCTAAGAAATGCTCTCCAAACGTAAGGAATTTCCGTAATTCTATAAATTTGCAATTTCCAGTGATTGCTGAATTTTCCCCGGTTCTTACGAAAAATGCAAACAAAAATGATATCTGAGGTCTAGACGCGTCATATTATTATTTTATTATTTAGAAGTGAAGAAGCTTTTATATAATATTTCAATTCAATAATATAAATATATATCATATAACTATAGTACTTTATATTATAACTGTAATATATCTATATAATATTTTTATACTTATCACCTAAACTTTTCCAAATACTCCATCAATAGTTGAACTATATAATATTATATATTTGTAGTACCAATTAATAATCACCATATTTTTTATTTAAAATGATTTATCTGTATATACTATTAATACCGAAATATCTTAGGCGTGAGGTACTCCATCACAGCAATCAATCCATATATTGCTTTATACTAAATAATAATACATAAAATTAAACCTATAAGATAAACGGTCGGTTATATTTTGGCTAATGCAATTCAGGCAATTAAGTTCAGGCAATCAGGAGTGCCAAAGATATTCGTACGTCAATAGCTGAGAAGTCATTGGTTAAACACGATTTTATAGGCTTGGTGTTTAACATATTGTATATGTTTATTTTATTCTTTCTTGTGACTATAAGCTCTTCTATAAATGTGTATTGTTTTTACATGATTGAGTGTTTTGTATACTGTTTTCTTCTGTAGAACGCATTGTAAAATGGTAGGGATAGACAGAGAGAGGAAAAGGCGGCTTATTAAAGGAGCGTGGGAAGTTTATAATATGTGAGTAAGTATAAGCAGCCATTCTCATTCTATGGTTATTTCATATGTGAGGTTATTTAATTATCTCTTATTCTGATTTTATTGTATTTATGCTGTGTGATTAAATGTTGTTAAGTTTTGAAAGCGCACTTGCATATGAAAGGGTCTGGAATTCTTTAATTAATTTATTTGTCGAATGTGTCTAAGGTACGATAGAAATTTATACTTATCCGCGTTTCTTTCTACCTCGCATTGAGCTTAACGCTCTCTCACTAAACGGTAGTGACGGAGGGAAGACGAGCTGCTTTCTCTCTTCATTAAACTAGGGATATTGGGATTACACAAATTACGCATGCATAGGCGAGTATTTCACCCGTAAATGGCGGTCGAGACTGTCCTATGCCTTGACCATTTTTGACTACTAACAGACCGTGCGAGGAGAGCGCACAAAAGAGAGGCAAAGTCTTAGCGCCTTGTGTTTTTTTTTTATCTGTAAGCATCCTTAATAAATCTTTTTAATTATTTTCTAATTCGAAAGGTATGAGAACGACAGATGTTAAAAATGAGACATGTATATTGCTATAAAAAAAAAAATAATAGAAAAAAATAAAAAATAAATAATTGTCTTCTCAGTCTCTCCAAATGATGGGCCTGCAAACATGAATATTTCGGATCAGTAATAATTATAACACGGCCTTACTCTATTCATATTTAATGATATAAGAAAAATTGAGATATGCGCTGCAGAACAAATATTAAAATGGTGTTGCGATGTGGCTTCGGAATAGGAAATAAAATTTTTTGCCCGAGGCTTATATGCACAACTATAGTACTAAATAAAACTAGTATAGGTTTATAGGATAACATTACATTATAGTATCATATAGTTTAGGTACCGAATAAAAGTTAGTTATATTACTAATAGTGTGATAAATCGAATATTAAATATACATATATATAAGTTTTTAGATCACATGTATTAGAGGGGAATATATATATGACCTCAAAAGTCTAAGAAAAATATTTACCTAGTAGAGAGAAAGTGATCAATTATCTCATGTAATAACTATATATAATAACTTCCAAATCTCAGACACAAATAACAACGGCTTGATGTATTGCCGGACCGTTAGACCTGCAATATATAGTATAATTAAAAGAGATAGCGTACATAATAAGTATAATTTAGTGCATCACCATAGTAGCAATGTATTGTGGTAATTGCGATAAAATACCATCTATATATAATATATATATAATATATATAAATTTATACATCGACAAGGGAAAAGCACACACAATGGATTTAGACAACAACTATTTGAGAGCTATCTTTATTGACAGCAATAAACGTATTTCGGAGCTCGTACTATGTGCGCATCTCATCAGGTTAGATCAAATATACAATAAAGCAATAGAACTACGTACAAATCCAACTGACATTATCCCTACGTTTATACCCCAAAACCTCAACAACATCTCGACGCAGTTTTAACACTTCTAAAATGCGTACATTTGTTACAAATTAATCACAAAAATGTTCAAAACAACAAAACGTAACATTAAAGAATTTAGACCACTCAACAAGCCAATCATCGCGCTAGTTTAACACATTATCATACACAACCATCCTATCAAATCGCAACTACAGTCGGCCTATTCCTTTAATCTACTCACTGCAACGGGTCACTTTTCAAAAACACACAAAACAAAAAAACATTATAATCAACCTAGCTATCTCATCAACAATTAAATTCAACGCCATTCCCGCACTACTAACGAGTTGGATCACATATCACTAGCTACTACCTAATACCCTTTTACTTAGTAAATAATGGGTATTTTAAAATTATCGTAAGTATTAGTTAGTCGAGATAATAGAGCATAGGTAATTTTCGGTACTTATCTTATTGCATTTATTAATTTAGACCCGGTTATTTACGGGATTATTATATTATGAGGGTATCAATTATGTAGCTATACGCTCTCAGATACTGACATGCTCATAACTACCAGTTATATTTAGTCAACTCACGAATATATCTCAGTTATTAAACGACCGCGATTTTATACGTGGTATGTACCTAGGTACTTACCATTCTTATTAGTTATTTTATATTATTAACATACCAAAATATTAGTAATATAAGTACTATTGTGAATAGAGTTAACGGGTTTTTGGAATATAAGCAGAAAATAAAAAAAAAATGGTATTATATTACAGATATTATGATCAATCAAATTTTGTGATGGGATATTTTATATCCATTATTGAGAAGAACTATTATAGACTATTTACACGCTATGATTATTAATGAGAGATAGAAAAAACTTACCATTCATACTTCATGTAACTAGGAGGGCCTACACCCGCGGTAATTACTTATGTTTTATATATTTATATATATAATTATATCTCTAGTAAGCCGATTACTTAAATATACGGTACTACAGAAGAAGGACCACCAAGAATTGAGGAAATTCCTACTTAAATACGTTTGTAGATAAGTGAGTCACATTTATATCAAATTGTATATTATATATTCGGAGTATACAATTGGACACCGTAACTAATACGTATACCACTCGCGTTCTATATATACTCGTTTCGTTACTACTCGCTTAATACAAGAATACACTACTAGTAGCTTATTTATATATATATATATTATATAAATACTATATAATATATATTATATATATATATATATTAATACTTATTAATTATATATATAATTATAATATTATATCATATATATCTATTATAATACTTAAGTTATCTATATTATATATATTATATAATATATATATTATATATATATATATACGTTACTAATAATATATAGTAATTCACATAAGGGTCCTTACTGCTCATACGTGATGCTTAGCATACTAGCTCCTTATCATCGCTATTATATGAGCTTGTAACTCTTTCTACACCTTCCCCCGTCTACGTTCATTAACTATCTCTAATTTCTTGGGGGACTATAGCCTTCTATAACTGCTCATATGCCTACATATTCTACTACATTATTAATTATTTCACAGATATTACTATATCTACCCCGCACGCCATAACGATGAGTATCCGCTATATCTCGGCTTATTAAGCATAATATACCTATTTTCTTATACCCATGTGACCCTAACGGTTCGCGGTTCGTTATAAGACTCCACTTGAGTAGCATTATAGACGTACCGCTATTATGTAATCTGGCACTGCCTATATCTGTTATTATATTTATCAATATGTTGTTTTGGTACTCTACCAGCAGAGAGAGAGAGAGAGAGAGAGACAGAGAAGAATGTTGGTAGGTGAAAGGGGGAGAGAGACAGATGTAGAGAGTGAGAGAGTACACAGAGAGAGAGTATACTCTTTGTTTTATAACTTATAATGATGACAAAGAGTAACCTACTATATTATTAATTATATAATATAGTATTTAATTATAATACTAGTAATACTATATATTAATATATATAAAATAATTAATATTATATATTAATATATATAATATATATATTAATATATATATATATTAATATAATAATATAATATATATTAATATATATATATATATATATAATATGAGGTAATAAATTATATATAATAATAGAGAGAGAGAGGAGAGAGAGAGATGAGAGAGTATTAAGAATATACAGGTGAGTCGCCTGAGTAAGTAGTTAAAATAAATGTTATTTGACTGGTATTCTAGGCGTATTTTATTAAATGCTTGTGGGGATTATTATATTTGTGATGAAATACAATGTTCATATTTTTAATTATATATATCGGTGTACTATTTTCGATATCTTCTTTTATAAAAAAAGACGGCAGTTTGTATGTGTATTATGAGTCAGATAACTAAGTAAGCTACGCCTGGGCAGCCTACCCGCTTATGTGGAGAGAACACCACATGTTGAGGGAGTCAATTCGAGGTCAATTACTGTCAGTCTTTGAGAAAAGTATATTATTAGATGGAGTGAGTGACGAAAGATTACATTTACGCTATCAATGAAGTGATATATATCCATAAATAAGAATATTAAAATACATATAAATATATATATATATAATAATAATAATAATAATAATTAATTATAATAAAATAATAATAATAATATAATATAATAATTAAGAAGAAGAAAAGAAGAAGAAACAAAAAAAGAAGAAGAAGAAGAAGAAGAAGAAGAAGAAGAAGAACTAAGAACAATCAGAAAGAAGAAGAAGAAGAAGAAGAAGAAGAAGAAGAAGAAGAAGAAGAAGAAGAAGAAGAAGAAGAAGAAGAAGAAGAAGAAGAAGAAGAAGAAGAAGAAGAAGAAGAAGAAGAAGAAAAGGATGAATAATAATAATAATAATAATCATAATAATAATAATAATAATAATAATAATAATAATAATAATAATAATAAAATAATAATAATTATAATATAATTTTGTAAGGAAAATAAATTAAAGGAAAGATAAAGCGAGGAAAAGTGTGAAGAAAGTCATTTTTCTTCATTAAGAAACAAACAAACATTAAAAGTCTTTCCTTTCCTCACTTCCATCTTCCCACATTTCCCCTCCCCCTCCCTTTGCCGACTCTCCTCTCTCCTCTCTCCTTCCTTCCTCGACAGGTAATTCTTATAAAAGGTCAAAGGTCAGCCAGTATTTTTGCTCATTATTTGAAAGGGTCCTCTTAATGTTGTTGTTGTTGTTGTTGTTGTTGTTACGCTCTGGTATGTTATCGGCATTCGCTAATGGAGGATTTTTTTGAACTTGTGCACCTCGCCATGTTTTAAGGATCATTGGAGAGAGAGAGAGAGAGAGAGAGAGAGAGAGAGAGAGAGAGAGAGAGAGAGAGAGAGAGAGAGAGATGAGGGGGCTACAAAACAGATTAAAAGAGAAAAGGGAGAGAGGAAAGAAAGTAAGAGAAAGAGAAGGAGGAGAGAGAGAGAGAGAGAGAGAGAGAGAGAGAGAGAGAGAGAGAGAGAGAACATAATAAATACATTAAGTTAGAACAAATAAAAATGACATTTATCTGTTTATTTAACTAAGGACCTTACTCCTTTTTGAATATTTTCCAAATAATCTCTACACTTATTTTTCTATTTGCATACTAATGCATAAACCATCAATCCATCCTCCCAAAATGTGCCAATATATATACATATATATATATATTATATATATATATATATATATATATACATAGTATATATTATATATATATATATATATATATATTATATATACTCTCTGTATAATATATATACTATATATACTATATATATAGTATATATATATATATATATATATATATATATATATATATATATATATATATATATATATATAATATAATATATATATATATATAATTAAATTATAATAATATATATGTTTATTATATATATTATATATATATATATATATATATATATATGATTATATATATATATAATATATCTATATTATATATATTATATATATAATATAGTATAATATTATATATAATATATATATATATATATATATATATTCGAGAGAGAGAGAGATTGTTTTCTTGTAAAGTAAATGAAGAGAGAGAGAGAGAGAGAGAGAGAGAGAGAGAGAGAGAGAGAGAGAGAGAGAGAGAGAGAGAGAGAGAGAGAGAGAGAGAGATTGTTTTCTTGTTAAGTAAATAGATTTTTTTTAATTATAGAATTTCTAATGGTTGAAAAAGGTTAACTTTTTTTT
>JABUQX010015912.1:42500-47500 GCA_015478945.1 Trachelipus rathkii | reverse complement strand
CGCCCTTTTTGGACCGTGACCTTTTGACCTTTTTGACCCGCGACCTTTTTTTGGCGCCTTGACTTTTTTGGGCGCCATTTTTTACTCAGCCAAAAATTGTTGGTATATAATATATTTTATTTATTTTTTATTATTTTATTAATTCATTTTTTTTTTATTTTTTTTTTTTTTTTTTTTTTTTTTTTTTTTTTTTTTTTTTTTTTTTTTTTTTTTTTCATTTTTTTTTTTTTTTTTTATTTTTTATTTTTATTTTATTTTATTTTTTTTTATTTTTATTTTTTAATGGTAATAACCTTGTTGACTTGCCGTACTGTCATTTGTTTTATAAGCCGTTTGTAATCTTCGTCGGGATGAATCGCAAATTCATCGTCTACACTATCGTCGCGTTTTAACAAGTTCCGCAATCGTTGGTTGGCCCCGAGTCTCGCGTTTTTTAACAAGTTCCGCAATTTCGCAATCGTCGCGTTTTTTAGGCAAGTTGCGCGGGAGTCACGTATCGCATGTCGTAGCAATATGAACACGCACAAAGAACCACGCGGTTCCAGCCCTGTTTACCCGCCGTCCCGTGCGCCCGCAGGCGCAATAATACCGCTGCGTGAACGAAAAATATGATATCAATGTAAACTATTCAAAGAATTTCTTTTCAAATATACTATGAGTCATTCATTTTTTACTACAATTGTACGAAATTTTATTAAAAACATATACTTTACATACTTAAAGCAGTAATCAGTAAATCAATACAGCGTGTTATTACCTAACACTAAGGAATTAGTTATAGTATGCCTTTTGCTTTTTACTGCTTTACTGCTTTAACCTCCTATGCTTTTTACGACCTTTAACTATCATGACTTTACTGCTTTACTCTATCTGCTGTATACTGCTTTAATATTTCTTGCCTTTACAGCTTTAACTCATATACATTACATACCTTAAAGCAGTAAATCAGTAAATCAAATAGCCCTAACACCTAAGGATTAGTATGCTTTTGTTTTACTGTTTTACTGCTTTAACTCTTGCTTTACTGCTTTAACTATCTGCTTTACTGCTTTAACTAATCTGCTTTACTGCTTTAACTATCTGCTCTATACTGCTTTAACTCTCTGCTTTACTCCTTTAACATCTGCTTTACTGCTTTAACTATCTGCTTTACTGCTTTAACTATCTGCTTTACTGCTTTAACTCTCTGCTTTACTGCTTTAACTATCTGCTTTACTGCTTTAACTATATATTATTAACATTTTGTTTTCTTTTATATTTTTATTTTGTTTTAAAACTTTTTATTTTATAAATTTTTAAAAATTGTATGTAAGAAGAAAAAATCCAGAGTAGCTGTTATATAATCATTTTATTTTACTACAATTGCTACGATTATTATTAAAAACATTATCACTTTACCTACCTTAAGCAGTAAATCAAGTAAATCAATAGAGGTGTTACTTAACACCTAAGGGATTGTAAGCTTTTGTTTTACTGCTTTACTGCTTTTACTTTCTTGCTTTACTGCTTTAACTTTCTGCTTTACTGTTTAACTCATGTTTTACTGCTTTAACTCATATGTTTTACTGCTTTAACTCATATATTTATTAACATTACGTACCTTAAAGCAGTAAATCAGTAAATCAATAGAGGTGCTACCTAGCATCAAAGGGAATAGTATGCTTTTGTTTTACTGCTTTACTGCTTTAACTTTCTGTTTTACTGCTTTGCATCATATTTTTATTATTATTATTATACTATTTATATTCTTAGTGCATCTTACTGCATGGTCTATTATTTAAACACACCACACACAACACACACACACACACACACCACACCACACAACACACACACACACACACACACACACAATCTCCATAGACACTTACACTTACACCTAACCATAGACACTTACACTCTCCATAAGACACTACACTCACCAAGACACTTACACACATATTACACTTACAGCTTCATATACACTTACACACTTACACTTACACACACACACACACACACACCACACATCAGACAATGACTTTACAGCAATGTTTCGCCTTAAATATATATAATTCCAAAATAAATCAATAAATTGGCAAGCCACATAAATAAAATCCAATTAATGGCAACACAGTTAATAAATAGAAATAAAATGCACCCAGAAAAAAATAAAATAGGCTTAATGAAGAGTACATACAAAATAAATATTTATCTTTAGCAATATATACATTTCAAAATTATACATTGAAATTAAATATACATATATCAAAATTATACATTGAAATTAACACAATGGAATTAACGTTCCATCATACCCCTGGGCTACAGTGCGGGCACTACCTAGAACAAGATTCCGTTTATTTGCTGTATGGCGAAACCTTTTTATGCCGTTGATTAAAATGACATTTCCTAGTTTATCGGCCCGCATTTTCATATCAGGAACCTTAACTTCGCGGTAATGGTTATCATTATTTACATGCGGTTGATCGGAGTCATCTAGATTATGGATATCTCTATGAAGTGAAGATTCATCATCTTCTTCACTCATCATTTGCGTAACGGCTAATGCTGTTACGTCTGTATCCTTGATCATATTGTAGAAGTGATTGTCATCGTTTAAGACCATCCAATCACGATTTTTAGTTTTTTCGACATCCTTAATCATCTTATTCGAAGTATAATCTTCGCCCAATCGCATTGAGAAATTAACTATGTGTCGGTAAATGTCTTGCTCAAAAAGTTAACCTTATTTGCTTTTAAGATGTAAGCATAACTTGAGTCATTCTTCTTTATTCGAATGGCGGTAGGATTTAGGCCCAGTGCACACGAAACTATCAGCTATATCTTACAGGTCCTAACTCGAATCCGTCAGGTTCCTAAGGAATTTTCCCAGCTATCAGGAATATATCGTCTTGTACGGGCCTGTGAAAAACACAGCTGTCGGTTTAGGATCACAGGTAAAGTACACGCTGACCTAGAGAATCGAGGAGATTATATAGTTCCACCCTAGCATAAGCTGTGGTAAAGGATGCAAACAGCTACATTTGTGGCCTTTGCTGTTTTATTAGTGAAGCCGGTATGTGTAACTTCAACTATATGTTTATCATCCGCTACAATGATATTTCTCACCTTAAGATCAGCTCTCTTCATTAAGTCCCAGACCTGAGCGTAACTCGTGCATACGAATGTCTTCATTATATATATATATATAGCTAGCTTTCGTCCCATAATGAATTGAGAAGTAGTTTAGCTATATAACGCATTCCAGGATACTTTCAATATGCGTGGTCCAAGTGTATACCCCTTCGATGGCTCCCTTGGAAATTCTTGGCAGTGTATGAAGAATTCTCACCCCCCCAGGGGGGAAACTTTAAAAAAAATCCGGGGGCTATACATCCGGTAACCTAAGCCTCAGTCTTCCATTTCAAGAATGTTTTGACGTATTCCCCAAAGATGTCGTTTGAAGGCGTAAATTTCCATATTTCATGGATCTTTTTAATCTCATAGCCTTTCTTTACAGCTAATTCCAGTTCAGGACTGCAGTATACGCCTTTTAACATACGTTGATTGTCCGTATGTCTGCATATGCCTTCATAGCCACATGCGCTGCATGTTCTACAAAGAGAAAATATTAGCCGATTGTCATGTCGTGCAGGCAGAACAGGAGTGTACAGGGTCTTAGGAGGTAACACGGAAACATACGAGAGACCGAAATAAGTGGAATCATCTCGACGGAACTTTTCTATATTGGTAGAGCATCCCTACCTACGAGTTTCTGGTAGCCCTGCTGGAAAAGGGTTTTTGTGTCTGACAAAAGGAGTACAATTTGAAGTGAAATCTAGGTACTTCAATTTCGCAACCCCTTCGGTAGGGGGCGTAGTAATACACGAAGGGCTTCTGTACGGCCTTCGTACAAGGCTTCCCCTACTCTAGTTCATTTGCATAGTTCATTCCAATTGATTGACATTATCTGTCCTAGCTTCTCAGTTCGTGTTTCGTCGTTGGTGTTTACAACAGTGACCTCACACTCTTTTTTCATTTTCGTCCATTCGCATTCCCATATTCTAATTACTTCATACCCTTGTGACTTATAATCCGCTTCTTGTCTCATGGTCTTACTGTACCTATCAAGACTTGACACGCCATGGAGACTTTCTAAGCCTTCCTTGCATGCTTGATGACCATGCCATACGCAACCGTGGAAGAGCAAGACAATCTTCTTCATGGTTGTTCCAGTTGGAGGAGGGGGTCGTCTGTTATTCAGTTCTATCATTTGTTCATTAACGTTGAGTTGGCGGGCAGATAAGAACTCATTAAGGTCAAAGGGTACGTAGTCTTCAGCTGGAATTTCAACGTACCCGTCAGGTCTTAGATACCTGTTTTTGATTTTAAATTTACGTTCGCCACCATTCCTTGCATGTTCGATTCGCTGACCCTTATACATCTCCATGAATGTGAGCCATTTCACACCATCAAACGAATAGTTTGAATCATCAGTACGTCCTATATGGGCCAGAGTATTTTCAGGCATGAAATGCATTTTATATACCATGAACGATAATGCAGCAATGGTAGAGCAATCAAGCAGGCAGTCAACTTTATGATCCTTAAGGAAGATTCCCCTGAATTTCTCGAAGGATTGACGAAGAATATTAACATCTTGAACGCAGTACGTTGTACACTCCTTCATGATATCGTAGTCCTTATTGTTAAATGTTTGATACCAACGATCAAAATCAGCCTTTTCACTGTCGGACATACGATGTGTCTCAAAAGCCTCCTTATCCGGAATTTTTCCCTTGTAATTTATATTCTCAAGGGTAAGAAAACGGTAAGGAAAGAATCCTTTAGAAAGCTCACCTGTAATTCCCATGCACTTAGGTAGTTTTTTCAAGGCGCAAGGCATAAACATTAACGTGTCCTTAAAATGGATATTGTGGTTAGCTGTCATAGTTATAATTTTGGTTCCGCGTTTCACAGGGTTGGAGGATATGGAATGGACGGTAGGTCTGGCAAGC
>JABUQX010015912.1:25000-30000 GCA_015478945.1 Trachelipus rathkii | reverse complement strand
ACTATATATACGAGATGTGTCTGAAAAGTATCCCATACTACCCTATGATTATTCTACCTCATTATATATATTATATATTAACTTTTTGGGAATAGCAAGTGCTAGTTCCCATAAGAAGCAAATATTTTTCCTTTTAAAGTTTTTTTTTTTTTTTTTTTTTTTAGTTAAAACATCACCACTATTGGAACTACTAAGAAATAATTATTATTTAGTTACATTTGTCTTTTGCAAGATATTCTCAATTAATAACTACGCTGAATGTTATGACGCCATCTCCTGTGCTTCTACAGCTTCGCCTCTTCATCTCTTCTCCTCCTCTGATATAACACAGATTTGCTTCACTGAAAAAGTGATTGACTGGTTGAAGGGGGGAAATCTCGTCCGGAACGGCAGTTTTCAAGGCTTCTCCTCTCTCTCGATCTCTCTAGTCTCTCTCTCAATCTCTCTCTTCTTCTCGTCTCTCTCCTCTCCTCTCTCTCTCTCTATCTCATCTGCTATCTTTATTCATTCCACGCTTAAGATTCCATCTACTACTCTATCTAATCTACTAATATCGTTCCTGTTATCTTCTCTCCTCTTCTCTCTCCTTTCCTCTCTCTCCTCTCGTCTCCTCTACACTCCTCTCTCTCCCTCTCTCTCTATATATATATAATATTATTATTATCTATAGTATATTATATATATATATATTATTATATATATATTATATTATTATATACCTATATTACTATATTTACTATTATATATATATCATATATATATATACGTATATACACAGTTTAACAAAATACTAATTGGCCATCGACCGAATATTTTAATAAACAATGACGATAGTCAGTTTTAAATAAACAATCCTTTGTCTCATTGCATACCACGCATTATAATATATATATATATATCATTATATAGTTTGAGATCCAGTATCTCGTTATCAGGTATACTAACTTATCGATATATATATACTATATATATATACTTATAATATTATGTTAATATATTTTATTATTATTACTAACGTACTCCTTTATGATAATTTTATATATATGTGTTAATATATATATATAATATTATATAATATATATTATATATATAATATATATACTATATATATATATATATATTATATATTATATATAATAAATATTATATATATATATATTATATATTCTATATTATATAATATATTATATTATTATATATTATTCTATAAGGGACATACTCATACTCCGATTCTATTTCTGTAGTTTTATATTCCCTTCTCATCATAGATATAGCCCTACTTACTTTTTGATTATACTTACTTATATATATTATATTATATAAATATATGTGTGTGTGTGTGTGTGTGTGGTGGTGTGGTGTGTGTGTGGTTGTGTGTGTGTGTGTTGTGAGAGAATATTGCATGTGGAGTGAAGGGATACAAAAACGAAAAAGTTAAGTTTTATAGTTTCAAAAAACTTTGCAGCAAGAGAGGTTTAATTTAATGGCGAATTTGGGAAGGGGACTCCATCCATCAGGGGAAATTTTGAGGTAAATTGAAACTTTTAAAAATGGCTTCCTTTCTCTCGTCTCTCTCTCTCTCTTCTCTCTTTCTCCGTCAATCTCCTCGTCTCTCTCACGACTTCTTCTGCGTGCGTGTGCCTCCCCACAGTCCCCCCGTAGCTGTGGAGCTCAAATCTATAATACTTCTCTCCTGCCTGTCTCTCTCATTCTCTCTCTCTCTCTCTCTCCTCTCTAGCCTCTCTCACACCCACACCACAACCCAATACAAACAATATAATTAAAAAGTTTTCCACAAGAAAAAATAAAAATTGAGTAAGGATTTGTGTATACCAAAAACTAATTTAACAAATTTTTACTTTTAAAATAAACGATACTTTGAAAAATATAATTTTTCTACCTAATATATAAAGATTAGTAAAATAAATTTAAGTGTAATTGAGCGATATAATGAGAGGGGGTGGAGGGGGGGAGGGAGTCGGATTTAATGGTTTCGTATCTCACACGTCTAATCATTGATTTTATTATTTCGTATCTCATTTATATAGTTAATATAATTTGTATATGTAATTGCATTACTCTTCTCATTTTGATTCCCATTTTTCTAAGAATTTAATATTATTGTGTTTTTCCTGTGCGTCCCCCAGGCCTATAAAAATAAGATGCTTACCAATGTTAATTTTTTTTTTAAACAGAAAAACCCCTCATATATATTGAGTGCACTAATACTAATTATTTATTATAAAAAATAATATGTGAAAATACGTTTTACGTTATTTTTCCAGGATGATAATTTTTATATAGTTATTATATTATATATTATATATAATATATATATATATATATATATATATATATAATATGGAGTGGTTGGTAATAACTAATTTATATATATAAATTTATTATATATATAATATAATATTATAATATTATATATATATTATTAATATATTATATATTTATATATATATATATATATATATATATAATATATTATATTATATATATATATATATATATATAAATATATATTATCATATATATTATATATATATAGTATATATATTTTTTATATATATATATATATATATATACTTATATATATATATATTATATATATACTATATATTTTATTATATATAATATATATATATATATATATTCTGTGTACTGTAATAAATTTAAACTAAAAAATTTTTAATATACCTATTATTAAATATACTTATTTATATTATATAGAGCTTATATAAAGTTTACATAATGACGTTATAACTTTTATCAAAACATTGTTCTATGTTATATATATATACTATTTGGGTGTAACGATAGTATCGGTATCGGTATCGGTCTGGTAGTATTCGCTCATTTTTTGAATGGTATCGGTATGGCTATCGGTATCGGTTAAAATGGCCGTTACTGATACTTTTTATTTTTTGGGTGAAAAATTTTGAGAAACTTTTAGATTAATTATATAAATTATTATAATAATATATATTGTTTAGATATAATAGGAATATATTATATACGGTCAAAATTTTATTTATCATATATATTTTACTATATATTTGCAAAATTTTGTCCTTAATTAATCAAATTTGACCATTATAGATACCACTACTCTCCCAACCCATTCTCTTACCCCTACTCTCCCAACCCATACTTTTACCCCTACTTACGTTTCTTCAAATAATTCAGATGCCTTTCTTTACATTGTACAGTTAAAGATTTTTTTTCTTTTTTTTTCCTCTGATAAATCTATAATTAAATTTTGTCCTTATCTGAATAATCAGAAATATGTGGCAAGGATGAAATTTTACATTGTATTTTTACATTGTTGTGTAAAGATTTCTTTGCTCTCTCCCATTTTTTTTCTGTCTATACAACGTGCAAAATCAATTGCTCTAATACGCATTGTCATATATGCTCTCTCTCTCTTCTCTCTACATTACGGTTTCTTCCTTTCCCCTTCTCAACCTTGGTTTTCGCGTCAAAAAATTTCTTATCCCCATATCTCCTCGTCTTCTTTGGCTCAGCTCTCCATCTTCTTCTATTCTCCAGGAAGTAGTGATTCTTCTATCTCCTCTCTCATCTCTCTCTCTCTCATTACTTTTATTATTTACATTTTATTATACAAGTATTTATAGTTATTAATTCATATATATATATATTTTTATTTTTTTGTTACGGTACTATATATATACTATAATATCCAATTATTCTATGTTATATATATATATATATGATATAATGTAAGTTATATATATTACTGAGTATTATAGTCTAGAATGTGTCAGTCCATTTATGTTATTATTCAAATATTTCCTCATCCTTTTATAGATTTGTCTCCAGCCAAATGTTCACCTTCCATAATTAAATAATTCAGACATATTTATATATATATATATAAATATATATATATTATATATATATATATAGTATATGACTACAATCTACGCAGTTTTTATATCTGATTTTTTAAAATTTATAATATTATAGTACTTGATAATTTTAGCGTAACTAGAATTATAATTTATTCCCCCTATTCTTTCTTATATATCACCCTTTGTTTATTTTATCTTTCTTTGTTTATCATTCTCTACATAGTTATCCATTATATATATATATATATATATATGTTTTTTCTCTTTGTAAAGCTGTAAGCGGAGTGAGATCTTGTGTGTCTGTGGCCAGTAGCCATAACTTGTTGGCCTTTTTGGCCTTTTTATTCCTTATGGGCATTTTGAGGGCCTTAAATGGATGTAGTTGCCCGCTGTGCGTCGTCAAGAAGGGCTTCACTCGTAATATTAAAGCGTGTGAGCAATTGTTATGAAGTGTGGAAATAATCCTTATACGAAAACGTCTCAAGGCAAATAATTCGTTGCATCTTATTACATTTTTTATTTTCGCTTTATTTTAACTCCCGACGTCTGTGGGGCACAATTTGTCTGTGATTTTGACTTTTTTTTTTTCTTTTATAATTTTTTTTATCAAATTTATCAAAATTCTCAATGATCATGTTTGTTTCTGCTATATTTTCTTTTTCTTCCGTTCGCAGACAACTATTTATGTTGTATATGTTTTTTTTTTGTCTAAACAAAACTTACAAAAATATTCCTATTCAAGCTTTGTCATTTTTTCAGACATCACAGAGAATCGGAGATTGGTCGTTGTTCCACCATATATATGAATATATAGCGAGTGACAGAATAACCAGGTGACATGTTGTCACCCGTAAATATTCGCTAAAATAAAAATACCTCTGCAATATGAGAATAAATAAAATATTTTCAATACTAAAATTGGAATGGAAAAAGGTTGATTCAGATTAACAGACATAATATTCTAAAAAATAAATTCAAATAATAATGAAAATCACTTATAATAAATATAATATAAATAAATTTAAACTAAATCGACTAAATTCAATATAATAATGATTATAAAGAAAATATAAATCAATAAAATAAATAAAAATAAAAAAAGATAATAATAAATAAAGT
>JABUQX010015912.1:12500-15000 GCA_015478945.1 Trachelipus rathkii | reverse complement strand
TTTTGCCTTTGGGGTTACTTGAAGTCCTGGGTTATGTCATTAAGCGCAGGACCATCCAGCAGCCTAAAGACTACATTCGGCAAGAATTTCAAGCCCTGGAGCATGATATATTAAGATCTGCATAGCAATATGTCACAGAAGGAACCCGTTTTTTGTTTTTTTAAGGGGGAAACAATAAAAAAAAGGGGGGGAGAAATTTCTGAGATTTTATATGATCCATTCAGATTAACAATAATATATTTATTTATTTTTATTTTTTTGGTAAACTTCAAGGTAAATATAATTTTTTAAAATTTTCCTTTTATTGTGTCCAAAAAAGAAAAAAATAAATTAGAAAAAAGAAAAAAAAAAAACGTCTTGCGGAGGCCTTTTGTTTTATATCAACTTTCCCCCCCCCCCCAACCACCACCACCACGTTGCCTTAATAAATTGTTGTTGGATACGACTTTTTGACAGATTTATAATATAATTATTTGACCAGAATATTTATGACCAGTGATGTCATCATCCAATAATTATTTTTCTCATTAGAACTAAGATGAAGATTTGTTGAATAAGTAAAAGAAAGCTTTAGGAAATGTTTTTTTTTTTTTTTTTTTTAATGGAGCAGACTTTTCCTAATGCTTAAGAACGAAGGGCTCTCATATATTTTCAGTATTTACTCATATGCTCTTTATGCTTTACCGAGTAAATTATTATTATTATTATTATTTATTTATTATTATTATTATTATTATTATTATTATTATTATTATTATTATTATTATTATTATTATTATTATTATTATTATTATTATTATTATTTTGATTATTATTATTATTATTTATTTATTTATTCTTTATTATTTACTTGTTTTATTTATTATAATTATTATATTTAAATTATTATAATTATTATTATTATTATTATTATTATTATTATTATTATTATTATTATTATTATTATTATTATTATTATTATTATTATTATTATCATTATCATTATTATTATTATCATGCAATAATGTATGGCAAGAAGCGTGTGATTTATTTACACAGGAACGTAATATTTTTGACACATTCATCTAAAAAATATTTAATTTATTTTCTTTTTCCAAACATTAATATTTGCTTCTTAATTTCGATATATATATATATATATATATATATATATATATATATATATATATATATATATATATATATATATATATATATATATATATATTTTATATATATAAATATATATATATATATATATATATATATATATAATGTGGAAAGAAAATTAGTTTTAACATTATTGTCTTTACCTTTTATGTCTTGTTCAGGATTCGTTAGTTTACCTGCTCTTACGAAACATTATTATTATTATTATTATTATTATTATTATTATTATTATTATTATTATTATTATTATTATTATTATTATTATTATTATTATTATTGTTATTATATTATTATTATTATTATTATTATTATTATTATTATTATTATTATTATTATTATTATTATTATTATTATTTTAGTTATTATTATTATTAACATTTTTATTATTATTATTATTATTATTATTATTATTATTATTATTATTATTATTATTATTATTATTTTAATTATGATTATTATCATTATTATTATTTTATTATTTTATTATTATTATTATTATTATTATTATTATTATTATTATTATTATTATTATTATTATTATTATTATTATTATTATAGTTATTATTATTATTATTATTATTATTATTATTATTATTATTATTATTATTATTATTATTATTATTTTAATTATGATTATTATTATTATTATTTTAGTTCTTCTTCTTCTTCTTCTTCTTCTTCTTCTTCTTCTTCTTCTTCTTCTTCTTCTTCTTCTTCTTCTTCTTTCTTCTTCTTTCTTTCTTTATCTTCTTCTTTGCTCTTTCTTTTATCTTCTTTCTTTTTTCTTTCTTCTTTCTTCTTTTTTTTGTTGTTCTTTTTCTTGCTTCTTCTTCTTTCCTTCTTCTTCTTTCTCTTTCTTCTTCTTCTTCTTCTTCTTCTTCCCTTTTATTATTTTCTCCTTTTCCTTTTCAATCCCCTTCCCTTTTTTTCTCTCTCTTCTCTCTCTCCCTTTCTCTCTCTCTCTCTCTCTCTCTCTCTCTCTCTCTCTCTCTCTCTTTTCTCTCTCTCTCTCTCTCTCTCTCTCTCTCTCTTCTTCTTCTTTTTCTTCTTCTTCTTCTTCTTCTTCTTCTTATTATTATTATTATTATTATTATTATTATTATTATTATTATTATTATTATTATTATTAATTATTGCTTATTATAACTAATTAATGAAAATAATTACACGACTTTAATCGTTATTTTTATTTATTAATAATAATACTCATCATAAGCGCCCGTAGCGCTACCGTAGAGCAGCAGAGTTGCAAGGTTATTTATTGTTCGCTCCCTTGTCCGAATCGTAGGTAGCAATTACTTAGCACAGTTTCCCTATTATAATAGGGAAATTGCTCGTCAGCATAAGGAAA
>JABUQX010015912.1:5000-7500 GCA_015478945.1 Trachelipus rathkii | reverse complement strand
ATTATTATTATTATTATTATTATTATTATTATTATTATTATTATTATTATTATTATTATTATTATTATTATTATTATTATTATTATTATTTTTTTTTTTTTTTATTTTTATTATTATATTATTATTATTATTATTATTATTATTATTATTATTATTATTATTATTATTATTATTATTATTAATATTTATTTATTTATTTATTTATTTATTTTTGCAGGTCAACTCCTAATCTTGAAGAAATTGCCGACGATGACGATACAATGGTGACAAATAAGTTATCGTCGTATTATCTTCAAGGCTCCTCTTCTGGTAAAATGGGTTCTAACCCAAACCGCGCTGATAAAAAATACTGGAGTCAGCTTTCTGCATCTGAGGATTCTTTTAATCAGACTGATTATGCTCATCACTTAAGATCTTCGTCGTATCAGATACTGCATTCAAGACAGTTGTCTACAGGACCATGTCACTCAAGACAGCTTTCAAATGCTTCTAATTATAGTGAAGGGGATGAAGCAGGATGTCGAGAGGATGCAGTATTTAATAATAGCTATCATCAGTCTTCCCATAATGTGGCTGACAGATCTCGCTGTTTTTCATTTGACAATTTGGGGTATGATGGAAGTAGTCATTCTTTGTCATGGAACATATCAGAACCAGATCTCAGTTTAGCGCCACCTGTGTCCACTTCCTTGTGTTCACTTTCCCCTAAATACGATAAAAGCCAGATATCTCCTTCAAACACAAGCGTGCCATTAATGTCTAAAAGACCTTCAAATTCTTGTAAGCTCTCTCCTTCTCCACCTCCTCCCCCAGTTCGAGATGCCTCCAGTCTTAAATATATAAGGTATGGTCCTGGTCATGAAAAGTTTCCTTCTTGGCCGGTCCCAGCTGGATCATCACTGGTAATACCGCAAGCTTCACAAAGTCATGACAGTAGTATATCTAGTAGTGTAGCAGATCATCCTTCTTGTAACTACCTTTCTCCACAAGGATCTCACCGCTCTCATTCTTGGACTGAACAGTCTGAATATCCAAAAGAAAGGTGTGGTGGTTATGTGAGACCATCTCATAAGAAACAGTTCAGTCCCACCTTCCAAAAGCAATTGTTAACTGTAATGGAAAAGTGTGAAAAAATATCACCAGAAGTTTTTAAATCACGCCTTCCTGATGATATTCTTAAGGCTCCTTGTTATTCATTTATTGATAATTATTTACATCAAACTTCTTACTATCCTCCTTTCGACAGAGAAGGAAGAGGCATTGATGATAAAGACTACAGTATACCTTCACCCCCAGAGAGGGACCCTGGTATGGGTGAACCTCATATTAGCGAGATGACCTCTGCTCAGCTAGAAGAACATACTCGTAGGTGTGATGTCGTATATAGTGATATGCCTTACGCCGATTTTCCACAGATCACTCCTCTGCTTGATCAACTCAGGCAGGAATCTTACACTTGGGATGGCTCTTCTGAAAGAGACTCTGGCCGAGGTGAAAGCGAAAGTGTTACAGATTCGCGTTACAGTAGTAACGGGAGAGAAAGTGTAACAACTGTAGTTACTAATTCCTCATCTGCATCGTCCTCAGAAACCCTCAAATGGCATGGCTCTCTTTCAGACGTATCTGTTCTTTCAAGTCAGTCGAGAGAAACTAAAGGAGATCATAATATTGTTCATAGCGCCCGAGTTCAAGCTCCTCAGAGGCAAAATAGTGAATCTGTTCAGTATTACAGTGTGAATGGAAGAGGGAAACATTTGAATAAGTTTTACGATGCCAGAACAGGAAGAGAAGGAAATTATCCTAAGCCGTATAGAGAAGGAAAATGGAGTCGGGAGGTTGAAAGAAATAATGAAGTAAATAATTTGAAAAAATTTCCATCCTATTCTTATACTCAACCTCTTTCCCAGATAAATGAAGCCCCGTTAGCAGAGTCTAGGGAATCTCTCTCTACATCTCCTAGGTCTCCTAAGGGTTCTTCAGTAGATTTTAACAAGCCACCTTCAGTTGCTGAGCGCATTAATGAATTAGAGAGACAGTCAAATTTTAATACTAATACCGTGAGTGCATTCAATTGGCCAAGAACTTCCAATGATTTCCGAGATCCAGTTCATTTTAGAGATGAACCATACCACTCTCTCGGTGCTGGTCTTGAGATCACCCAGGAGAGCGATCCTAAAAAGACGAGTGAACGAGAAGCTAAAGCAGACTCTCTTTCAACAAGACCAGATATAAATCTTGAATATTCACCCAATCATTTTCAATCCCCTTCATCCCCAGTCTCTCTTTCTCATCATTCTCGAATTCCTAAAAGAAGAGACTCCGAAGACTCTGTTTTGTCTTCAGACTCTTTTGGCGAATCGGAAAAGACTTCTTTTAATACTTCCTATACATATTTAGATCCCGAAAAGCGCTGTAAGGTTTCCGATGCCACACTAAAAAATATACAAAAACAGGCGCTGCTTTCGTTTTACGAACGCCGAACAGGAAAATGTTATAATGG